>MWSQ01006044.1:0-24978 GCA_002116395.1 Ramularia endophylla | reverse complement strand
ATCTAGACCTCCCGAGGCCGCGAAGATATACTACCTTCTAGAGACTCGTAGAACCTATATATATAGGTTAGGTTCGACTCTAGAGTAGAAGTAGTACCGGATACCTACGCTACCTATCTTCTCTATATAGTTAAGGTAGAGCTTCTAGTACTCGGAGTAAGGCGGAATTACGGTACGAGTAAAACATCTATCGCGAAGGCTATATCGTAGTAGACTACTTTCCTTAGAGGCTTCGTACGAGTAGACTTCTTTATAGTCCGTCTACTTATGTTTAAGTAATATATACGGAGTAACGACCTAGGTAGCGTAGTAACTTAGTAGGCGTTTAAGAAGGGATATAAGTATCGGCGGTATCGTATAACTAGCTAAAACTTAACGATATACTAGTATTATAAGTAAGGCGGGCGGCCGTCGTTATATAGAGTAGGTAAGGTAGGTTTAATGTTTAAAGCTTACGCTACGGCGCTTTAATTTAAGTAACAAAGTCGTAGGACAATATCTGAAACGGGTAAACCAGCGAAAAATCGAGGAAGGAACTAAGCGTCCGGTTCTAGTGTAACAGACGTCGTCAATCTTAACTCGCTTGCTTAAGACCTCGCTATCCTCCGTAGGTAGGCATTTCCACTTCTTCTCATCACGCTGTCTCTACAACACATCTATCTCATTATCCTTCAAAACGCCATCATGCCACCAAGCTCGACATCCTGCACGCAGATGTATCAGCGCAGGATGAACCCAACACCATCAGATCGTACAACGGCTCTCATGCCTTGAATTCCTCAGACTCGGGTCGGTCCACTATAAACTTCCACATCACCTCCGCCGACGTCTTCGCACCATTCATGGAGTTCAGTGTCTCCGCCAAGACCTTCGCTTTCAAGGTATATCCAGGATCCTTCAGCACTTTCAGCACATTCATTCGGATGTTCTTGGCATTCCAACATTGCTTTTGAATTCGGATACCTGCTCCGTGGTTCATGGCATTATCCAAGTTTGTCTGCTGCTCTACCTGCAGAGCGACACCAACGATGGGCTTTCCGGCGGCTAAAGCACATTGTACCGTGCCTTGACCTCCATGAGTGATGATTACATCTGCGAGAGCATTTGCCGCAGATGCTGGAATGAAGCGGTCCGTCACCAATAGGCGTGGGTCCCCGGCTGCAATTGCGTTGGCCTTGTCGATCGAGCATATGGATTTGGAAGCCAGAATCACCGCATTCCAAGTATCCTCAGGGTGTAAAATCATGGCCCTGATGGCTTCGAATAGAAATTCTTCAGTGCCGGAGCTGCCCATGGTTACTAGGACCGATGGCCCGGGACCCTTTGTCAGGTGCTTTTCGATATTCGCGTCGAGCTTGGAGTCGTCTGTGGCGTATAGCGGGCCGGTCAGAACGATGTTCTTCGGGATAAGGTGAAGGTATTCCTGGTGAAAGACAGGGTGATCGTTGACGAGATTCAAATCTGCCATGTTCATATCAAAAAGTGATATGGGTCCCTTAATTGGCCATCCACAAGCTACAGCTGCAGCTCCCAGGCGTTTTTGGGAAAAGGTGGGCGCTTTGATCATCAGTCCGCTAGCCCACCATGCTAACTTCTGTCGAATCGGCCGAGGCAGTCGAGTGAAGAGCGGCACTAAGTCTGGTAAGTCACGAATCAAGCCATGCGAGTACGGCCCAGGGTGAAGTGGAACCGGGAGGAAGTTGATCGTGCGAATGCCGAGAAGGCGTGCAGCAATCGATGCGGGCGCCCACATGCCATGGAACACAATGTCTGGCTTCAATTCCCTGAAAGCTGCCAGTTGTCCATCGATGAAACTTTTCGCGATCTCCTCGGAACCAAAGAACTCAGGCCAGTCCCAGCCGAGATCGTGCGCAACAGATATGCCTTTCACGCGAGGCTGCGCTGGAACGATGTTGAACCCAGCGTCTGTGATGTGGTGCTCGAGACGAGAGCCGCATGACAGGAAATCGATCTTGAACTCGAGGCCAGGCGGGCACATGTCTCTCAGTGCAGTTGCCATCGCGATGGCGCGGGTTGTGTCGCCAGCATCTTGCCATGCTACACTAAGCACCATGTATATCGAGCTGGGTGCCATATCGTCCAGAGCAGCGGCGATAGACTGCTTTTAAAAGGTTGAAAACAGGTTTTGGAAACGCGAGAGGGTGGCTTCGTGTTGCTGAAGTACCGGACGAACCTCCAATATGTACCTTTTTATACATAATATACAGCTGCGAAGGATTTTTACTTTGCAAAGGGCCCGCCCTGCATACCCAGCGCTGGGCCTGCATCTCCTCGGTGCAAACATTGACCTTTGCTCCCGTCCCGACTTGCTGGGGTTGAATCTGTAATTCAGCTGCGGACTTGCCAACATGGTATCGGACCTTTTCAGCCTGACTCTGACATGCTGCATTGTAGGCTTGAGTACACGTACCTCCGGCACCCCATATCGAGACAGTTACAGGCACCTGCTATCCACGCATTACTTCCGTCACACACATCGATCGGGAGGTTGCGTTCGAACTGCGAAATCAAGCAGTGTTCGAACTGCAGGACCAAGCAGTGTTGCGACTGACCCTCCAAGATGTTGTGTTCCAACTCCATGTGTACCTTATCCCTTGCGGGCTCTGGAGATCCCAGTACCTTGGAACAGTTCTGGCTAATCACATTCGTTGTTACTATCGAGGTCTGGAGTCAAGAGGACTGCCGAAAGGAGGCGGAGCGGATAGAGAATCAGCTTACTGGACGCAGTGATGGGAGAACTGCCCGGTAACTGTAGTGATTTCTATTACTTGCATCACCCCTCGAATTCATTCAAATGCCGGAAGAAGTAAGCTCATGCTGACAAAATCCCTGCCAATATCCGCAAACCGCAAGATGCTCATAAACGTGGCTGAAATAAGTGGTAGGCATGTCTTGGAGCGAGTTCCGGATGATTGCATGGTCGTGAGCAAAGTTGTGATTGATACCGACCGCTACCGCAGAGCGAATGCGGTACCGTGTCAGACAATAAGCACAGTGTCAGACGTGCATTCGTTAGGAGGTAAGCTGCAGATGTGTGCTATGTCGACGGAATAACAATGATCCTTGAGGCAGCTGGCTTATTAGCTTCTGTTCGCAATTCCCCTCTTGGAATCGGTTCTCGGGTTGAAGTAGCCGCATCGAAAAGTAAGCTGCACGCCAAACGAAAGCAGAGTTGTATAGGTACATCCGCAATTGGCTACCTCAAGTAAAATCGCCATTCAACTCCTCACGGTCTTATCTTGTGACTCTTAGCTTGCCACGAAAGACGGGTCCCGCCTATAAGGAGCGACGAGAACTGGTCACTCGATCTTACACCCTTTTTCCACGCGCGTGAAGATCGACGTACAACCAGTTCCGGAAGGCTAATGTCAGAACTTTGCGACCGTATATGCAGGTGCAGGTCGTGCTAGCTCCGGAGTGCTGATGCCAGACTTCTTTGACGGACTAGGCGACCGCTCCGACCTGCCATCGTTCGAGCGTCGACTCTCATCCGCCGGATCCTTCCTCTCCTTGGTCTGTGCTGCAGAGGCTTGAGACAGCCCTTGCTTCTCCTTCACATTTCGCCATTCCATGCCTAGAGCAGCAGGAACAGCGAAGCAGGCCACAATGAGGGCTGCGAAGAAGGTGCCTTTAGTGAGAGAGTTGTTGTAAGCCTGGAGCACCTTCATCTTTACCTCTAGCGGTACTGATGTGGTCAGGTCCGTTGCACCACCATTTAGAATATGCTTTGGCTGTAGGCCTCCAATACTTTGTAGCCCGCTGGTGAATTTGGCAATGTATAAATTCTGTCCCACGGCGGTGAACACAGCTCCACCAAGTGTTTGGCATAACGACAAGACCGCGGTCCCCGTCGGGATGTCCTGTTTGGGAAGAACAACCTGAGCCGCCAAATTGGGATGTTGCATGGTGCATCCAACTCCGAGCCCTAGAATCACTTGATATCCGATCCACATGGCGCTGCTGGTGTTGATGTTCCATGTTGTGAGCAGTCCGGTCCCAGTTGCCATCAAACAAGATCCCAATATCATGAAGGGGGTGTAGTACCCAATCTTCTGCGTCAGACCGCCAGATAGAATGGACCCGACAACGACCGCGAGTACGAGTGGAATGGTGTTGATGCCGGATTGCATCGCCGACACTCCTTTAATCGCCTGGAACCACAAAGGTATGTAAATGGAAATCGTGAGCATCGTGGCGCCAACGCAGAACTGGGACAATCCACCGAACGCAATACTTCGTTGAAAGATGATTCGTGCTGGGACTGTTGCGGTGGTGTTTCGTGTGAAGTACTGCCACACTACAAATGCCACCAAAAGGATTGCAAAGACCGCCAGGAGAGCGATAAGTCGAGGTGAACTCCAGGAGTAGTCTGCGGCGCCCCATTCCAGCGCCAGCAATAAGCACGTGATTGCTGGTAGGAATAGCACTGTTCCCAGTGGGTCCAAGTTCCGAGCTGTCTCCTTCCAGTTCGCTAGCTTCTGCTTCTGTTCATCCAGCTTCAAGAGAAAGAGTACTACCAGGATCGTAAGTCCGCCGAGTGGTAAATTAATGTAGAAGCACCATCGCCATGTCGCTTTGCTACCAGTGAACGCGCCACCGAGCAAAGGTCCTGCAACACTGGCTACTCCAAAGCATGCTCCAAACAAGCCTTGCAAAATCGGCCTGCGATGCAGTGGTACAGTGTTCAACATGATCAGAATTGCGCCTGTGAATATTCCACTGCTTCCGAGACCTGCAACTGATCTTCCTATAATGAGCATGTTGCTTGTCTGAGCGGCACCGCATACCGCGCTTCCGACTTCGAATAAGAAGATGCTCGATAAGAAGACCACTTTCGTGGAGAAGAAGGTATAGATGCGTCCATAAACCAGGATAAAGCCGGCGCATGTGAGCATGTATGAGCTGCCATACCAGCCGATGTCGCCTATGCTATTGAATTGGTTCGTGATTGCGGGTATCGCGGGTCCCATGATTGTTCTGTCGAGAGCTACCAGAAAGATGGAGATGTAAAGCGAGACCATTATGACGGTTGTTTTGGCGGCTGATGGATAAAGAGGCGTCTGAGCTCGATCATCGCTTTCCGAGCCGGATCGTGTATGCCGCTCTTCGTCTACTGCGTGGGCTTCTCGCAAATGACTTTTCGTGCCGGTACGCTTGTCTTTCTTGACCAAGCTGATGGCTGAGTCCGCAACGTCCAGATGTCCAGATCCTGCAAGGCTTGAACGCTTCGACGTCTGATATGAGGCCAGCATCGCTGGTCCGCATATCTCATCCTTAGAGTCCCGCCTCGATCCATCTCCTCGATCCTTATCCTCCAGACTCTCCATCTCCAAAGTCATCTGTGAAATCAATGAAGTACTGCTCAGCCAGTTCGAGCGAATCTGATAAAAGTCTCGTTGCCGCTGAAGACTGGCAGAGTACTGGTCAGTCGATGCCCGATATTTTGATGAAGGTCTGCTGAATGCTTCTTCGGCTTCCTTGGCTAGATCTGCAATGATTCCTGCAATCAGGTCCCGATCGTCTGGTTCCACCGTACCTCTCTCCGGCGCCTTGCGAGAACTCGAGCCAGCCATTATCCACAGTTTTGTTTAAGATATTGAACTAGCGTCTGTGCTGTCGCGCGTCGTGAAATGCAAGATAGATAAATAAATGACGCTGTGAGTGCTAGAGATTTGGCTATCAGGGGCCTCAACGTGATATATGTCAGTGAGCATCAGAAGCATGCTGAACAGCACCTTGATCAAGGCTGTATGGACAAGCGAAAAGGTAAGACGGCCAGCTCGCACACGATACTACCGATCTGAATTCACTTGACGGTCGGCAAGCGCATCTTGACAAGCGCCGATGTTTACAGTCTGTCCCAAGATACCCATCAATAGTGGCTCCTTTCTGGCCGTGGAAAACATCTTTCGGGGCGGTAGCATGACCGCAGACTTTGCGTTGGCGAGATCTGCGCATATGCAGGCTGCCTTATCGCTTCTCGTGTCTGTCGAGCGTCCAGGGAATTGGCTTTGGGGAGCCGATGCGATTCCGCACAAACTTGCGAGGATGTCAAATGATAGGACGAGTCTGTATAACGAGGCGATGCAAGCAGAATGTGGCGGGATGTTGAGGCAGGAGGTTGTACGAAACAAGTACACAGCATGACGGAACTTCCGGCACTCCTTCCTTTTCTTCCGTCACCGAAGAAAAGGAAGGGGTGCCGCTAGCCCTACGGGCCTCAGGCCTCCAGGCAGCACCGACGTACAGCACCGAGTCTTGGCGAAGTCCTTCGAATTCCATCTCCGGACAAGCAGGTGCTTTCCTCCCATCTCCAAACACCAACCCTCTGTTGCAATACCTTAACCGGTGCTTGATCTTATTGAGAACCGCAGATTACTACCTTGCGTCACATGTCAGACGAAAAGGACACGTCGCTGGCATCGAGACGCTATGCGACGCCGCCATGCATCCTCCACTTGAAGCTAATGAATTGAAAAAGACATCTGGATTCGAGCGCCATGATGAAGCAGAACAGCTTTCTTTGAAGCGCCTAAATACCTAAAAGACTTGCCACGTCCTCCTGTGGACGTTGCTTGGACGAAACCAACGGTGGTAGTTGATTCCACACGTTGCTGTGGTCACAGACACGAAGTCGGTACTGAAGCAAAACCGTTGTTGACGCGATGCTCAATCGTTACTCTCGCGGCCGGGCGTGTTCTGTTCTCCTTACATCGATGCTGCGTCCAGAACCGAGCCATGTGCAAAGCTGATTGTAAATTTCAATCTCCATTGCTTTGTTTGCCTGCCAGGCGGAGTGGTCTCGCAAAAGGCATGACCGTCGTCAGAAGCGTGATACTGCTTCCTGGCAACGCGGCCGTTTTACGCAACTACGAAGTACTTTTATATCTACGGGTAATATTTTCAACTGCTCGAACACACGCCGCACACCGCACGCGAGATCCTCTCTATTGGCGGTATCCACAGGTTGACACAAACATCCTGGTCAATCTGCGAACAAGACAGTCCACGACGCTCAATGCCGACGACGGAGTTCGTCATTACAGTCGAGCCAGTATGCAAACTTCTGATGAACCCTGAAAGCAACAATATTTGAACATACACCGAGACATCTGTATCTAAGGTAGCTGACATTCGCTTCTACAACACAGCCCTACCACCTGCAGAAATCTTCGAGCCGAATTCAATACCCAAACCGGGTCGTTCCTTTCATTTTCACACTTGGCATACTTGATATACTTGTATTGGTCGCAGTCACGAGCAGGCCTTGACCTGCACCACAAACGATGAGCGAATACAACCTTTACTATCTGGAAAGGTTCTCAGAGCTGGAAACTCAATGATCATCGATCATCATCCAAGGTCCCGCCTCGTCGTTGATTGAACGCTGCTGCGAGCCAACGGTTAAGCTGGTCATCGCCTGTTGCGGTTTGAACCAAGCAGACCTTCAGAACGCGAACCGGACCAGTTCCTGAAAAGACGTTGGAAGGCATGGTGTTCACGGGCCAACATCTCATAGCTGTCATAAACAGCTTTCCAAGTAGGTGGAGTATAAGTGCATCGGCTCCCAGAAAGCATTCCTTTGATGTCGCTACCTCGTTTTTAACACTCTCGGGAGTTCTCATTCTTTTTTCGATAATCTACGGCAGCTGCCACCCACAAGCCTTTGCGAGGACAGCTTCGACACGGAAGAAGCGCTGCCCAACAAGTCGCAAATCAGGCAACGCAAACCGCAAAAGTTCCAAACTGGACGAAACAACAAGCTGAGTATATTTCAATATCACCCACCATACGCCCGTTCTGCTCTTCGCCCCCAGTCCGTGCGACGCAAAGAAACACATTCTGCTCGCGACCAGCCCATCCGTCTTGTGCTCCGCTGTGCCGTAGGGAGAAACAACGTGCTGCCAGCTTGGGCTATCCATCCAACGCAGGAAGCACATTCGTTCTTGCGATCGGCCTTCAGCCTTCCACATCCCCTCATCACCAACCTACCTATTCCCGGTCTACATTCATTTCCGCCACTATCCGATCAGTCGTTCTCAATCGCTCAACCGTGCTTGGGAGATGCATTTGAATCACGTACGTACCTACCCGCTTCCCACAAGCGATGAAATACTGATTATGATTTAGCTCTTCCACCTCGCACTGCTGGCTGGCCCAGCGGTTGCAATCCCCTCCCCTCCTCGTCGCCAGCATGCCAACACTACGTTACCGGTGATAGCTCAAACTTCTACAGATACCGCCTCTTCCACACAAGCCTCAGAAAACATTTCGCAATGCACTGCTGAATATGTGATACCGAACAGTAAGATCTAACGACGTCGTTGACGGAGCACTCACTTACTGTCTCGTAGCAAGAGACTGCGGCCAGATTGCTCTCGCCAATGGCGTCCAGCTCAGCATCTACGAATCCTACTTTCCATCATTCTCGAAGCATTGTCAAGTGGTGCTCAGAAGTTATGGAATTTGCCCTGTGAAAAAGGCAACAACAGCTTCACCTTCTGCGTTCCCGACCGCGAGTCCCATCAACTCCGGTTCCAACTTCACTGTATCTTCGAACGGAACCCTGGCCAACAAAACTACAACGCTCGCCAACAGACCTTCGAACGAGACGATATCTGCGCCCTCGAACGGAACACGGGCCAACAACGCAACACTCGCGAACAAGCCCTCAAACCTCACCAGCTTCGATGCTAGCGTGCTTGCCACCAGCATATCCACCTCGTACGACACCAAGACTTTGACTTATACCATCGGTACTGGTGATGCTGCCGAAGCACGCACTATTGTTGTCACCAACACAATGTCGAATACTGTTACCTTCACGACTATGGCCACAGTCGTCGGAGTGCCAGATGAATCTAAAGCCAAGCCAACTCCTTCCCAGACCATGGTACCGGCACGAGTGGTCTTGGAAGTCGGTCCTGAAGGCACATCGATCCTCACCACCGAATATCAGAAGCACGGTACCTATACTGCGCTAACCACTGTGGCTTCCGCATCTGGCGCTGGTCGAGCCCATGTCAAGCGGCAACAGAGGACGATTACAACGACTTGCACTGCTGGAACAATGGTCATGGCCTTGCAACCCAGTGCAGCCCCATCAATCAACAAGCGACAAGTACCAACCTGCGCCAACGCGGTCTCTGCTCCAGCACCGACTGCGTCTGGTGCTGTCATAGGATGCTCAGAATGGCATGTGGTCGTCCCTGGCGAGACCTGTGCCATGATCGCAACAGAGTACGGCATCTCAGCGGCTACCTTCAAGACCTGGAACCCTGCGCTTGATGCCTCATGTTACAATCTCATGACTGGAATTGCGTATTGTGTGTCTAGATGTGGATTGACATCCGAGCCGTCTGCAACAAGTGCGGCAGTGGCTGGGATATATACTCCTGCCAGTCTGTCCACGGCTTCGGCTTGGCTGGCCACCGGATACTCCGCCGCTGTTCTGCCTACATCGAGTGCCGTCGTAGCTGGCATGTACACTCCAGCTACCCTGTCTATGGCGTCGTCCTGGTTGGCCACCGGCTACTCCGCCACTATTCTGCCAACAAGTAGTGCAGTCGTGGCTGGCATGTATCCTCTTGCTACCCTTTCTACAGCCGCGTCTTGGCTGGCCACTGGGTACGCTCCAAAGAGCTACTCCACCGAGACACCAATGTATCCACTGAGTCCAACTATCCAGGCCCCGGCGTCTACGCAGAGTGCGATTGCTCAAGTACCCGAGTTCACGCAAAGTGCAATGGCACTGGCGCCCAAAGCTACGTCAAGTGGAATGGTCTCTCCAGGATCTTTCTCCCTTCCAAGCTTTGGATGGAACGGCTTTAACAGTGGAGAGTCGTCTGTGGCCCTCAGTCTGGCAACAAGCGCACTTCCAACTGCCAGTGCCATGTCTGCAATGGAGCCGGTCCTGCCCTTCATGGCTCCCGTCTCCTCATCGGCGTCTATCTCAAAATTGGAAGTGCCATCTGCACCCTCTGCGAAATTGGAAATATCTCAAAACTACTCGTCAAATCCCGTTGCCTACAAGACGTACAGCGGTAACGGTTCCGTCGCCGCTGGATGGCCTTCAATGGAGCAGTGGTTAGACTTCGAGACGATGGTAAGGTATTCTGCTCATCAATTTCGAACAAACCCTGACCTGTGATTCTAGTTCGAGACGAATAAGCCAACCATGCTGTCAGGATGTGCCACTTGGAACGTACCCAACGACTCGGAAGAAGAGATCGCCAATATCAAAAGCGCCGTCAAGTCCGTAGCCGCTTCTGCGGACGGTATTGACGAGCGCTTTATCTTGGCCATCATCATGCAGGAGTCGAAAGGATGCGTCCGAGTCGTCACTACCTCCTATGCCACTGAAAATCCCGGTCTTATGCAGACGCATGCAGGAACCGGCTCCTGCAACACACCCACCGTGCAGACCCCCTGTCCAGACTCGGAGATCGTCCAGATGGTCAAAGACGGCACGTTGGGTACTGCCACCGGCGACGGTCTTGAGCAGTGCAAACAGAAGCAAGCCGCTGGTCAGCCTGACGCGACCAGCGCCTGGTATAGAACTGCGAGACAGTACAACGGTGGCAGTATCGCTGCGAATGGTAACCTTGAGGAGGGTTGCTGCACATTAACTTACGCTAGTGATGTGGCGAACCGACTCACTGGCTGGGTCGATCCTCCTTCCACCTCCACATAGGAAAGAAGATGTGGAGGCTGGGAGTTTGGTGTTTTGGGATCTTGTTTTACTTATCAGCTCCTTTCCACATATGGAAGGATGCGCCATTTTCTTTTGTTGCAGAGACGAGATACCCGGATTCGCTAAGAAGGCGACCCTTGAAGCTGCTGATGCGGCTGATTGTACAACACCTTTGTAACTATATGGCCTGGTGATCTTATACCAGTGGCCTGCCTTTGGGCTTTTATACCTACTACCCACTCGCTTGTGGTAATCAAGACTTTTTCTTCTGATGCTGCTGCTGCTTGGAAGCAGCACTTGCAAAATGCAATGTCGTCACCAAAAACAGTGTCTTGGAGTCCGATCTCTGCTTCTCAAAGTGATCTGCATTTCGGGTTGTTTGCTCGACTTTTATTCAGGTGTGTGGAGTGAAGGAAAGGGTTGAACAGAAGTCTGAGCCTACCTCCTTCGCATCCACTTTGATTGAAGCCAATCAATATTTGGTGGCTTAGGCCGTGTCTTGGCATTCGTCGCGGTTGCTCTATCTCACGCTGCTCGCAATAGTGCACTCTTTCGCTCCTCGCCACACCTGGACTTGATCTTGATACCCACCCGCCGCAGCACCATGAAGCAGAGATGGAATCGCGACGAGGAGCTCCGGCGCGGAGAGACGGGCGGATAATCATCCACTTCGATTACGACTGCTTTTACGCTTCTGTGTTCGAGGTTGCCAGGCCTGAGCTCAAGAGTCTGCCCCTAGGAATCCAGCAGAAGCAGATAATTGTAACCTGCAACTATGAGGCGCGTAGACGTGGCTTGCACAAGCTGCAGCTCATTACCGACGCGAAGAGAATATGTCCTGATGTGGTGATTGAGCTGGGCGAGGACATTAGTCGCTTTCGCGATGCGAGTAAAGAGCTATACGGCTTCATCAAAGATTTTTCGTGGAATGACAAAGTCGAGAGGCTTGGCTTTGATGAGGTGACTTCGATCTCGTGGGGTTTTTCAACAGGTTAAAGCTGATGACTTCAGTAGGTCTTCATGGATGTGAGCGATATCGTGGATTATAACGAAGAGATGCTGAATCGAAACAATCTTTCACACTCCTTCTTTCAAACATCTCGCGGGGATCCCACTGCTGGATTCGAGTTCGATGCCAGCAAAATCGCCGGCCACACCTACCCGAAAGACTATGTGTACGATTCGAGCGTAGAAGACGCAGACAATCTGACACTACGGTTGCGTCTTGGGAGCCACCTGGCATTACATATCAGACACCAGCTTGAAGAGCAGAAGGGATACACCTGCACTGTGGGAATCGCCACTGACAAGCTTTTGTCCAAACTCGCGGGAAACCTCAACAAACCAAAGGGCCAGACAACTGTCATGCCACCACTGACCAGTCGAAAAGACTGCCAGAGCAACGTGGTAACTTTCATAGACGCCCATGATGTTGGCAAGATACCTGGTATTGGGTTTAAACTTGCACAAAAGCTTCGCGACTTCTTTTTGCAACGACCTGCGGACTTTGAGACTGGCTTGGTGTACGGCGGAACAAAAGAGAAAATCACTGTCTCGGACATTCGGAACCATCCAGACGTTAACCCAAAGATGCTGGAGAGGCTCCTTGCTGGTCCGGGCTCCCAACACGGAATTGGGGAAAGGATCTGGTGCTTGCTACACGGCGTAGATGACACTGAAGTCAGCGAGGCGAGGGCCGTGCCTCGACAGATCAGCATAGAGGACTCTTACATACGACTCGACACCATGCCTGAACTTGTCAAAGAGCTGACAACATTATCACGAAGTCTCATCACTCGCATGCGGACCGACCTGCTTAGTTCAAAGGATGACTTCGAGGACTCCGACAAGGGCAGCAAAACCTCTTCTACCACAGTCATAGGAAAGAAATGGCTAGCGCATCCGAAAACACTGCGCCTGACAACCAGACCCCGCCAACCTCTTCAAGCAGATGGAACCCGCGTTCGTTCGTTTAAACGCATCTCACACTCAGCTCCGCTGCCAAGCTTCGTTTTCCTTCTCAGCGAACCGGTGGATATTTTAGCGGATAAGCTGGTGAAAGATTCGCTGTTGACGATGTTCAGAAAGCTGCACCCAGAGAAAGCGGGCTGGAATCTGAGTCTGGTGAACCTTGGGGTTACGAACATGGCAGAAACGGCTGGTGACAGCAAAACTGCCAAAGGAAGGGATATCAAGGGCATGTTCAGTAGACAAGAGGATGTGCTGAAGGACTTTCGTGTGGTGGATGTGAGCGAGGCGCATGTCAAAGAAGAGTCGTTGCCTGATAAGCCAGAAAATGTGGACGTGGAAGATGATGTGCTTGATGCAGAAGACGAAGAGGAGACTGGCTGGGATGACGGCGATGGCGATGAAGACATGCAAGAACGCTGTAGTATCTGCGGTCTGCCATTGCCGGCTTTCGCTATGGAAGCGCATGCTCGATTCCATATCCAGTAGACTCAGAGCGCCGTGGAACAAACTCGAGCGCTTCGTTCTGACCTTCGTTATGGACAGACCATTATCCGTCCAACACTTGTTCAAATGCTCCCATTGTTCTGAATGGATCAGAATTAGCTGAGTTGGTATTACCACGAGCACAAGGTACTTATTAGTCGTTTTGCTGCTGTCCGACGAGTTTTATACCGTGGTGAGCCGCCGTCTACAACATGTCTCCTGAGCGGCGAATAGTAAAACTTGCTGGGCAGAGACGAGCTTCCAGACCATCCTCTCTTTCGATGCTAGCTGCAGCTCGCCGCGTGGAAATTCTTTGTGTGCCATTTGACCTCTTGTACGACACTTTTAGATTGCTGTCGATCCACAAGAGTCCTGAGTAACCAGGCGTCCTGGTTGCCATCGGATCTCGGGAGTTTCAATCCGGACTCAGCTCAGCTTAATGCATTTGATGACTGTGCGCAGGAGCGAGACTCTGACCTGGTTCCCCATGTTAAGCATCGCCTCTCGCGGGTTGCAGGTCTTTTCAAGAGCGGGCAAAGACAGTAGATAAAGCTGAAGCTCTCGAGGATGCCTTTGCCGCCTCTTCCTCGATATCGCTCAAGGCTTGGCAGTACCTAGGTAGTGCTTCAAACATAGCAAAAAGAAACACAACCACCATTCCAAATTGCAAAAGAAAACGCCTCTCCAGACATCCATCTCTCATCTACATGTTCAGCAATCAATAGCAGAAAGAAAATCGAAAGTGCAAAAGAATATTACCGCACTGCAACTTGGATTCTAACGTTGGTCCTCATACAGGTAACACTAGAAACTTGGGACTTTGTTAACCAGTTTGCTACACAGCGATCAGGCGTGTTTCATCCCAAGAATTAAGCTCTCATTCTGCCGCTTTATGAATTCCTGAAGATTTGAAACGCCATATACATCTTGTTGATGGGTGATGTCATTGTCGCGAACTTCTGCCGTGTCGCTGTCACTGCTGCCGAGGAAGGTAGAGCGGCAGCGAGGGTCCACATGGGATGGGGGAAGCGCTGCTCGTGGCTCTATGCGTTCTAATCACACTCCTCGGTCGCTTGATTGTTCTTCTCGCGGGTGCACTGTGAGCTTTTGATGTGGTGCAGGTGCCGAATGGGATGATGGGGATGGTGGGGACTATCAGCCGCACTGCAATGATGGTTCATAGTGCCAGCAGGAGCGCGTCTCTCTTTCTTTACAAGGACAACCATGAGATGAACGACTTACCATCTCGCCCGACTTACAAACATCCCATCTTCAAGACAGGTATTGGGACTGCACAGAAAAACGCATTCCATTACTACGAGCCACGACCTCAGGGCGTCGTCGACGGTATCCTGCTAGCAGTAGAGTCCAAACTTGGCGCCGGCACCTTGACTTCCATCCTCGGTCTCCTCAACTGTGCCTCCGTAATGCCCGCTCCCAACTTCGTAATGCCCATAACCGGCGGATCACCCTTCTTAACAAACTCGTACAATCCAGGCAGCTTGTTCCCTGCCAATCTCATCGCATCTCTCACAACCTGCTCGTGCACATCTCCCTTCAACTCAAACAAAATCCTGCTCACTGGCATTCTCACTGCCCAGTAATCGAAACTTCCCTTTCCCTTTCCCATTCTTTGATCGTTTCCTGATGTATAGACACCGATATTGGCGGCGACACGGTGATAGAGGCGATACTTCATTCCTCGTAGACGCTTTTTGATGGTCTCGTCGGCGATTTTGAGGGCTGAGGCAGAGATGCGGCGATCGTGGTCCTTGAGGCGGATGCCATAGTCGCCCCAGACAAGCGTTGTGCCTTTGGTGCTGCCGCCCGTGGGTACTTTACAGCGACCTTTGCGCGATTTTGTCGATTCGCCGGCTTTTGGTGCGAGCCAATTGAGTGCGCGGGGAGTTGTCGAGAATGTGCGGGATTGTGATTGCGCTTGGATGCATAGCGATTGCAGTGCGGAATGGAGAGCTGAGGGATTGCGTCAGTCGATGTATGTCAATTGGAGAGTATTGGAGGCTCACTTGAAGCACGCGTCGCCAGCAGCGACGGGCGAAGCTGTGTTGTGGCCATAGTCCAGGCAGATGGTGAATGTTCACATGGAATCTCGCATCGCGGAAGTCATGAAGTTGAACACCAACGCGGGCCGAAGTCCGCGCGAGACGATGGACTAGGTAAGGTAAGACAATGCAGGGGCGTCTGAGCACTGAGACAGGGCTACGTGCCTGTGTCAATGCCGAAATTTCCAGCTCTTCGGTTTCGAAGCTGCAACATCCAACGACACCTATGGGCGCCTATGGAATCCAGAGAGGGCCTTATGATCCTGCTCTTGACGGCTCCCAACATTAGGAACGCATGATCTGGCCGATGACTAGCAACCAGGTGCTCGTGCGAACGAATGCCGGGAAGCCGGTGCAGAGGCATATGGAAGAAGCCTTTATGGACCCACGTGTGGGACGCGAGGGAAGTTGTTCAATTTCTACGACTTTGGGTGGCTTTGGCTTTGGCTTTGGCTTTGGGCACTCCCGCCAAGTCTTCTGAAAATTGGAAAGTGAATCTGCCCAGACTGATCATCAAGATGGCCGAGGAATGGGCATTACAATCACGATGACTTCACAGCACCTTCCCCTGCGACGAGGCCCGTCGCTCTTCTGCTCCTCTCAGCACTCTCAGGGCATCTGTCGACCCCTTCATCCTCGCTTCTTGCATAACCGTCCGGCCATGATTACCCGTAACCTGGTGTAAGTCGGCCCCGGCTTCAATCAAGACTCGAAGCACATCGACAAATCCTCCCGCTACTGCCGCCCCAAGCGCCGAGCATCCACCATACCTACTGCCCTGCGCATTGATGTTTGCGCCAGCTTCCAGGAGCCTCTCCACCAACGCCACGTTTCCTACTGATGCAGCCGCCTGAAGAGCTGTGAGTCCGGACTTGGCGCGGGAGACTCCTGCGTCGTCTTCACCAGGTATGACTCCCTCCTGAAGCAGAAACTCGACCACTTCAACATGTTGCTGTTCGGCCGCAGCCTGCAGCGCCGACCGTCCACTGGTCATCGCCGCGGGGGCACGCATGTTGGCACCCAGTTCCACCAGCCGGTGCACGATGAGCATGTTGCCACTTTCAGATGCTGCTTGCAGCGGCGTACGTCCCATGTACTTGTGCGCCGCACGATTGAAGTCTGCACCGGCTGCTAGCAAGCTTTCGACAATCTGCAACTGCGCTGGTTTCGGAATTCCTGTTGCACCGGCTGCAAGAACAAGTGCTGTGCGGCCGCCATTGTTGCCGCCTGGAGCATCAACTTCAGCGCCACTGGTAAGGAGCTTGTTGACAACTTCAATGTGGCCATGAAGTGCAGCGGCCTGCAGGGCTGTCTTACCGTACCATCCTTGCGGCGGGGCGTTGGGATCAGCGCCTGAGGCTAGGAGTGTATTGACATGGGTCATGTTTCCGGAAGAGGCTGCCAACTGGAGAGGCTCCCAGACTGCTTCGTCGTCGCTGTCCTCGAGGCGGTCATGCTGACGTTCGTCATTCGTTCCAGCAGCGCCATATTGAATTTGTGGAAAGTGCTGTATTGTAGGTGGGTGGTGCAACATTGCTTCGTTCCAAGAATCTACTACATGCCTTATCTTGTATGTGTAAGGTCAAAGTGCAAAAGCCGAAGCGACCGCGTTGAATGCATGCACGCTTCAGACTTCGATTACTCATCCACCGAACTTCACATGCAGGGACGGACGATGGAAAGATCTGAGGAACAATGGGATGAGATTGTGTTGACTGTCCATCTACTCAACGAATGTGAGGCCTGGTGTATCGCACAGCTTCCTGTTCCAGAAGTCCCCGGATCACAAACCGAAAACAAAGTGAATGTTCCCCATTCCTTGGCCGCAAAAGTTACAACGGCGTGAATACAGAGTACGGAAATGCATGGACAGAGTCGCATAGACATCCCACCTGCTCGTCAACGCTGACTGGTGTCAGGAAAGTGTCTCTGTGGTTAAAGGAACGCCATGAATCCCGGATCATGCTTTTCATCCTCTTTCATTTGGCAAAAAGAGCTGAGGTTGTTGCCTTGCGACAACTTCGAATAGAGTCCTTTCCTTCAAGCTCTGCCTCCAGTAATCTCTACTACGCTCCCAGTCATATACCTCGCCTCCTCACTGCCGCGCAATCTCATCAGCACAACGATGGCAAGCAACAAGAATGATAGAGGAAAGACATACCTGAACAAGAAAGCAACAACATCAGCAACCTCCTCCGCAGTGCCCATCCTTCCCAAGGCAATCTTCCCTTCCTGCTCCTTCACGGCCTCAGGACCTGCCACCACGCCGGCGTTCGTAGGCGTGTTGATATATCCCGGAGCAACAGCATTCACACGGATCTGTTTAGGTCCAAGTTCAAGCGCCATAGCTTTGGTGAAACCGACGATTCCCTACATCGACCTCTATCAGCAAAATCCATGACCAAAGAAGGGATCGAGGTAACATGCCCATTTCGTAGCGCAATCTTCCTCTCGTCGTTAGCAAAGCCTTCCAAGATCAGAGGCAGTAGCACCTACAAATCGCATACTCTGGTGCCGCCGTAATGCCCATCGTAGAGCTGACATTCACAATACTGCTTCCAGGTTGCAGATGCGGAATACCTACACCAGAGATCGATCAGCCCTCATCATTCAACAAATACCAATACAATCAATCAGTCTCCCTGAAGACGTACTAGCCCTGGTAACATTATAAGTTCCCCTCAAATTCGTATTTACCAATTTATCCCAATACTCATCCGTCGTGCTCGTTAATGGATACGCAGTAGGATTAACGCCCGCACAGTTGAAGACCATATCCAATCGCCCAAAATGCTTTACGGTATTCTCGACAAGTTCGTTGCAAGCTATTGAGGAACCGACATCTACGAGGGAAAGCAGAGAGTCTTTTCCATTGTCGGCGCAGAGAGAGTTTGTCTCTTCGAGTCCGGATGTGTTGATGTCAGAGAGAGAGAGGGAGGCGCCCTGAGAAGCGAGCTTGAGGGCTGTAGCTCGTCCGATACCACTCGCTGCACCCGTGATCAGAACGATTTTTTGGGCAAAGCGTGAGGAGGTCATTGTAAGAGAAGTTCGCGTTAATGAACAATGATAATGAGATATGGTGGTGAGTTTTATATCTTTCGAGGTCAGAGGTGGGGTGTGGAGCTAGATAGGTACAGGGAAGGCCGATAGGGCACCTGGCTATAGCATTGAAGCATAGTCAAATGTAGTCCGAGCAGAACAAATGAGTGTTGAGTGCTGTTCAAAGCGAATCTGTGCTCTCCAACTTGTTGACCGAAGGAGTGGTTGACTGAAGGAGTGGTCGACGTGGAACGTCATATGGACAATGTCTATCTTTCGACAGCTCTCCGAGGATGTCCACCATAGGTTAAATGCTTGAAGACTTCAATGGCAGAAAGAAGTGCTCGGTTATAGTATGAAAGTGGCCGGCAGCATGTTCATAGTCTCAGTGGTCGATGGAATAAAGTAGAATGCAATATCAATTGTATTCTCGTTCGCAGCTGTCGTTGACTGTACATATCTTCTCTTTTCGACAACAATTCTCTGCTCACAGGTCAACAATATCTCTGTGCATTTCCGAACATGCATCATTCATCAATCGATGTTCTCGCCACAAAGTGTGCGTCCCAAATACATCCTCACTTCTTCGCCCTGCCTTTCCCCTTCTTCGGCTTTACATCCTCCTCGTCCTCATCCTCATCTTCATCAGCCTTCTTCTTCCTACTACCAGCCTTGCTCCCTGAAGCCTTGCTAGAAGCTTTACTTCCAGCAGACCTCTTCTTCTTCGGCTTAGCAACATACTTGTCTTTGCTGAGATCGACTTCAGCGTCCTCTTCCTTGACTTCATCCACCGGAGCCTCGTCTTCACTCTCGTCGAAGGCTTCTTCCAGATCTGGCTTTTCCTTTGGAGGAGCCTTCTTGGGTGCCACGACTTCGCTGGCTTTCATGAAGGGTAGCGGGTGTGATTGCTGATTATATCTGTACGAGGGCACAATGTCAGTAAACTCAATCCTCTCCTTCCTTTTGTGTTGGCTGGACTTACAGCCTGGTAAATGTCGCCTTAGCCTGCGTCTCAATCTTGATACTCTCCATATCCGCAGTTCCAACTCCAAGCTCCAAGATCGCATCCCAATCATCCTTGGTCAAGAAATAGGAGTCCATCAATTCAATGATCTCTGGGACTGACTCTTTGCCCTCATCGCGCAGCTTCACGATCAACTTCTCGAACAACATCGGCAAGTACGTCTGCCGAATCTCATGTCGATCCGCAGATACTCTCAACCGCATATGTCCTTGAATCTCCTTGATGAAGCGCATCAATTTTCCTTGGGTAGAGTTTCTGCCCATCCAGGAAGTGAATCGCGTCTGGTGGCCCGCCATAGATCCATACACGAAAGACGCAGGACGCACGAAAGAAAAGATAGCATGCACGGGCATCAGTGACCATTGCTGCTGAGACCCATGAATCATCCTGTCGACCAGATCTCCATCACTAATAGAGTCCGCGGCTTTGCTGACCAAGTCCAGCTCCGAGAGACGCTTCATTCTCTTGTTATCGGTGTGCTGATTGCTCCGCTGAGGGTTGGTGCCCAAGTAATTCTCCTGTAGCATCAACGGCGCGAAGTCGTGATCATTGAAGTAGAGCTCCGACTTGGCATTCAGAGAGGAATTCGCAGAGGGGTTGAAGAGTCCACCGCCCAGAATCTTGCCAGTTATGTCCCAAGGCTTGAGAACAATGTGCTTCTGCCACGCTTTACTCATATCTTTGCTCTCCTCGAATGTCATATTCTGCTCGTCGAGTTTTGCAGTGCTGATCATGTTGACGACTTGTCGAATATCTGCCCCAGAACCCTCGATCAGTGCGTTGATAACATTCGTTGGCATCTTGAGTCCTTCGCGGAAAGCAATGGTAGAGATACGACTGCGGATCATGTCTGTTGTAGGACGACGAAAGCCGAGATCGAAAGTGACAAAGTCGAAAGGCTTCATCTTCGGGAGTCTGCGATCATTGCAGATGAGAATCATGGGGACTTGAGTCTTCTTGCAGACGGCGGCCAATGCCCCGACACCACCTCTGTCACCAGCGCTCATACCGTCAACCTCGTCCATGATCAAGACAAGCTTCTTTTTCCCAGCCTCGACATCGTCGGCGCCACGTGAGAAGTAGCCCATTAGAGAGGTAGTTGACAACACGCCTTTCAATCCAGTCTCAACGAGCTTCTTCGAGCGGGTGTCGGAGGCATTAGACTCCACAATATCGTAGCCTTCCATCTTGGCGACCAAGTGAGCAGCTGTGGTTTTGCCGATACCAGGAGGACCATGGATCATGACTGCTCGGTGCGTACCACTGCCGTCCTTGCCAGGCATTTTGAAACCTGTGCGCTGATTCTTCGGAAACATGCGCAGCCACGTTTGCAGCTTCTCGACTTGACCCTTATTGCCGCAGATCTGACTCAGAGATTGCGGTGCGTAGCGAACAGTCCACAGTCTGGAGTCTGGCGCATCGGCGGCCGCCTTTGCCTTTGCTCGTTGAGAGTCCGTCTGTGGTGCATTGGACACCTGAGGAGGCTTCGCTTTCTCCGCAGCAGCTTTTTTGGCTTTCTCCTGTGCTTTCTCCTGAGCATCGATCTCCGCTGCTGCTGCACGGATCTTCTCTTCCTCCTTGGCCAGCTTTTCGGCATGTTTCTCTGCAGCCGCACCGTCCCCGCCGTTTGCCGGCAGTTTGCTGATCAGCGCGAACAGACCGTCCTCGTTGATGACTTTGATACCAATCTTCGCAATGGTCTCCAGCTTTTTCGGACCGGCATCCTCTCCAAGCACGACATAGCTGGTATTTTTCGAGGGCGCGCTCATGACAGCGCCACCATACTGCTTAACAAGAGCTTGACCCTGCTCTCGACCAAGCCGCTGCAGCTGACCGGTGAACACGAATTTCAGGCCCGCCAAACAGTTTTCGTTTCCAACGGGGATATCGGCGGACGAAAGTGCACCAGCTGGTACGGCAGAGTTGGCGTGGGCGCCGCCGAATTGGAATTTCTTCTTCTCACCATCGTCGTCTTCTTTAGGGGGAGGAGGCGGAGGATCGATGGTAGGGATGCTGTCGAAGATGGCCTTGAGCTCCGCGCTATCTGCAGGTGCACTGCCCTTGGACTTCTTCGCGGGTGTTGCTTTCTTTGTGGGAGCCGCACGCTTCTTTGCTGGCTTGGCTTGCTCGATCTCGAGATCGTCGTCATCGTCGTCTAGAGCAGCTTTTCGTTTACTTGCTGCCTTGGCTGGTGTCTTCTTCGCAGGCTTACCCTCAATAATTCTCTCGTCGTCGTCGGGTACCACAAAGTCATCCTCGGGGTTGGTGTCTTTCATGTCAACATCACCATCGGGATCAAAGTCGTCCTCGTCGTCGACTTTGAGTTTCTTCTGCCTACCAGTCTCCCTCTTCTTGGGAACGAGTGGCACATCGTCCTCGTCATCCGTGGCTTCCTTGTAGTCATCCCCAAGACGACGTCCCGTGGCCGCATTCGCTTTGAAGACATCATCAGCACCATCCTCCATGTCGTCGTCGGGGAAGTCATCGGCATCCAGATCGATGTAATTTGTCTCCTTCTTGCTGCGGGTTGAGCCACGGCCACTGGGTGTGCTTTTGGCGGTCTTGCTCTTCGCTGCCGGCTTCTTCTTGGGCGTCTCCTCTGCAGCATCCTTCTTGACGGGCTTGGGTCGCGTGTCGGCGGTCCGCTTGGGCTTGCCTTTGGCGAAGAAATCGTCTGCCGTTGTTTCCTCCAGCACAGGTTCAGGCTCGGGCTTCTTTGTATTAGTCTTCTTGGAGGAGGCTGTCTTTTTCGTCGCGGGTTCCTCGTCCTCATCGTCGTCATCCTCGACGATTTTGCGGGTGCGGCCACGCTTCTTCGTCTTGTCCTCGACTTTGGGCTTCGCTTTCTCGGCGAGCGTGCCCGCAGGCTTGCCGCCAAAAAAGGAGCGGATATCAGACGGCATCACGCTGGTTCCAGTGCATCAGCCAGGCGTGTTCGAGGCGGGAGGGAGGCAATGTTGAGCGATGTGTTGGTGGCAAGCAGCAGCACGAGGAGACAGGTCATTGAGGTCATCCCACGCCAGCCAGGCGCGTCCTCAGGGTACAGGCAGCACGCGTTTTAAAGTTTCAGGCTGCCGAAACAAATTCCATCCATATGCTTCTCGAATCACTTCAACAATTCACTTTCACTTCAACAATACACATCACATTCACTCAACGCAATGCAAGATGTTGCTCCACCTTCCTCCAGCGACGGCAACACTCCAAGAACCACGCCTGTAAAGTCAAAATGGAGCATCTTCGACGTTCCCGCACCTCTGAGACAGCTCTTTGCACGCTACCCGCTCTTAACATACGATGCGAATGAGCTGCCACTGGACTCCCCACGGCAAAGGGATCAACACTCTCTACACATCTTTACTACCGAGGAAGACGCGAAGAACGGGAGACCGAGCTTCAACCCCAGCTGTCTGAAGTGGCAGACATATCTCCTCTTCTCCGGCCTCTCCTTTCGTCTGGTGAAGTCGAACAACCATGCCTCTCCTTCAGGCGCATTACCTTTTCTTCAGCCTGCAGTGAAGGGTCCCGGCTCGCTGGATCCAATACCCAGTATCAAGCTAAAGAAATGGCTGGCAAATCAGCGCGCTTCAGAAAAGGTCGCAGAGCAGGGTGATGACATACGCTACGAGGCATATGCTTCGCTTCTAGACAATCGCATTCGCAAAGCATGGGTATAGATATCTTCTCCTACTTCATCTTTTCCATCACGCTGACCACATCTGCTTCAGCTCTACCAGCTATACCTTTCCCGCTCGAACTCCGCTCTTATGCACCGCCTCTACGTCGCACCCTGCTCTTCGAACTTCCTAGTACAATACGCGATAGTATCCCAGCTACGTTCAGCGGCCGAAACTGAGCTCGTCAAATCCTCGGGCACCACTATCGTCTCAGCCAAAGATTTGATTCGCGATGCTGAGGATGCGTTTGAAGCACTTTCGACATTGTTGGGTAGTAACAAGTGGTTTTTTGGGAAGGATAAGCCGGGATTGTTTGATGCGAGTGTTTTTGCGTATACCCTGTTGCTGTTGGATGAGAAGCTCGGATGGGAGGAGAATTCACTTGGGGAGGTACTGGGACGGCATGAGAATCTTGTACGACACCGAGAGAAGATTGTGGAGTTGTATTACTGAGATGCCGGTGAAACATGGGAACAGAAACTCCACTCCTCTCAACGGATCGATGAGGGTCAGGTCTACTTTCCAGGTTCTTCTGAGCATCCTGTGCGCTTCGGGGATGTGATGTAAATAGAAAAGGCTCAAAGTAAAGACGAAATTCCAGAGGAAGGCTCGAACCCTTTTGGAAGAGTCAATCGGACTGCCTTGACTCTACCATAATTCCTTTCTTCCAGCTTTCATTGCCAGCAGACCAATGTTCTTACATTTGCACTATTATTATTTATTCATTCGGCACATGCTTGTTCGTCACCCTGAGCTTGAACGTCCTCGATCGGGCTTGGCGCCAAAAGAGACGGGAGCTTTCAAGGGACACGTCAAGCTGGAGATGCTTCACTTGAAGACGACTCTGATGAGCCATTGACGACTCAAACACTCACCACCCACCATGGCTTCCGACACCTCCGGCCCAGTTGCGGCCAGCGAATTCTTCCTCAAGGGAGAAAGCGGACGCAACACACGAGGATTGCTGCGTCTGATTATCCTGTGCACGATTGCTGCTGCTGCCATCTCCGCGCGTCTCTTCTCCGTCATCCGCTTCGAGAGCATTATCCATGAATGTGAGTGTTGGAAAGGATGCATATCCCAATGCCACAACAACTTGATGCAGCATTGACTAATGCTTCCACTCTGCTGTCCAGTCGATCCGTGGTTCAACTTCCGAGCAACAAAATATCTCGTCAGCGAGGGCTTCTACAACTTCTGGGATTGGTTCGATGACCGAACATGGCACCCTCTCGGCCGTGTCACTGGAGGCACCCTCTACCCGGGCCTGATGGTCACTTCGGGCGCCATCTACCACGCCCTTCGCGCCCTGGCCATGCCCGTCGACATTCGCAACATTTGTGTGCTGCTCGCTCCCGCGTGCTCAGGCCTCACTGCATTCGCGACCTACCTCCTCACCTCCGAGATCAGCGATAGTCCTTCGGCAGGTCTTCTGGCTGCCATTTTCATGGGAATCGCGCCCGGATACATCAGCAGAAGTGTGGCTGGGTCCTACGACAACGAAGCCATTGCCATCTTCCTGCTGGTCTTTACCTTTTACCTCTGGATCAAGGCTGTAAAAGAGGGAAGCATCATGTGGGGAGCTCTCACGGCGCTGTTTTATGGATACATGGTCAGCGCGTGGGGTGGATATGTCTTCATCACCAACTTGCTGCCTTTGCACGCCTTTGTGCTCATCTGCATGGGACGCTTCAGCCCGAGGTTGTACGTCAGCTACACCACTTGGTATGCCTTGGGGACGTTGGCCAGCATGCAGATTCCCTTTGTCGGTTTCTTGCCCATCCGCAGCAGTGACCACATGGCTGCCTTGGGAATCTTTGGTCTCATCCAGTTGGTCGGGGCTGCCGAGTACGTCCGTTACCAGCTGCCATCCAAGCAGTTTCAGACTCTGCTCCGCGCCATGGTCTTGATCGTCTTTGGCGTTGCGTTTGGAGGACTCGTTCTTTTGACCGTCTCTGGAACCATCGCGCCATGGAGCGGTCGTTTCTACTCTCTCTGGGATACCGG
>KZ110589.1:30155-43675 GCA_002116395.1 Ramularia endophylla | reverse complement strand
AGTTATATCTTAATAAGTTATAGGGTTTAATAGCTAAAATTAAGAAAGCTTATAGCTATTACATCTAAGAGTATATAATTTTATTTTTGTGTTAAAATCTTAAGCGGTTGCTATGTTATTCAATTTCTTATGGATTTGCAAGGCCGTGCCTAACGCGGTCCGTGCCTGACGCCGAGGTGACTTCTACATAAAAGCGTTCAAGCTTGATAGTAGCTTGACCGCGGTAACAAGACTGCCGTGCTGTCTTCTGTGAAGAATTTGGACATGACCGGGCACTGGTCTTGACTCAAACCTTTCTCCATACTTCGAGACCGGTGTGACATGTCCATCTCCCGGATGGTTGAGGTGACGAGAAGTATAGTGAAACCTGGCCGTCGTACTAGATGTAAATCCTCCTCGCTGGATTTGTTGCAGAGTCTCTCGTCTTTTGTGCCTTTGTGACACGATGCACGTCCCGATGCCCTGGTTGAGCTGTTGTTTCATCGTGTGTCACGAATCAATCGTGGAGAGCCGCAGCCGGCCTGCATGATGCGTCCGCCGGAAAAGGGATAATAATTGGGAATTTCACTCCGTGCGGCACCCAGCATCGCTTGTACAAATACGACACGTCTCGTGAGCTTGACGACGATGCGTAGACTGCGGCAAAATGATCTCGCCGATAGAACTGGCTTATTACTGACATGAGGATCGAGACTCTGACATGAGAAATGGAAGCTCCAAAGAACTTCTCGGCGTTTACGGCCTTCTTGGCGATTTCTGCTGAGCAACAGCCGATTCCGGTAATTTGTTTTTCGTCGCCAGGTCGCGTCTTCCATCCCGTTTTTTGCAGACCTTGCCTACGCCGTTGACCAGATCGTCACAAGTCCCACAGGGAACTGCAAGGAAGAGGTTTCGTTGCATCATTTGTGATAGGTGCCTCACCATAACCTACCATGACTGTCTCTTCGTCCGGGAGCGGCTGATTTCTTCCATACTACCTGTTGCCCTGGCAGACGAGTCCACAGGGTTCGGCGTGTGCTGCGGCAACCTTAGCGGCGTCACCGACCTGGCGACTCTCTTGCCTATGAAGCATTTGATTGCTCGGAAGAGCCGTGCTGCCGAGGCTGCAATTGCAAAATATAGACAAGCGGGCTGCAGTTCCATCCTTGGGAGGTATATGTGCGATATGATATGACGTGCCATTCATGGATCCATACAGTCGCAGGTAGGATCGTTGGACAAGGGATATTTCGGATAAGCCTGGCTTTGCGCCAACGCACGCGAGCGAGGCTGACATGCAATGCGCACCGTGCACATGCCTTGTGGGTGTTGGCAACGGCCGAAGTTCAAGGAATCTGGATCAGCTGATTGGCACCGAAGCGAGAGAGTGGCGCAGATTGGCCCTCGTTGAGCATCCTGATTTGTAGGACTGCGAGCGCGAAAGAAAGTCAATTTGGTGGATGATGTGGCGATCGATCGTGGTGGGGTTCGGGTGAGGATTGCAATTGCAATTGCAACAATCTTGTGATGCTGTGAAGACGTGAGAAGCTACCTGGTACAAAAGCATTGTAAGCAGCTGTGGCATCGAGCTGACAGAAGCATGGGAGGTATGGAGCTCCGTCCAGAGCTCCAGTCACCCTATGACTGTCCATGGTAGGGAAGGGATCCTGGCAGCGCGGCCGGAATGCATTATGCTTGTTACAGAACAAAATCGATGATCGACCCAGGCCTTTTCGAAGACGCGCTCCGAGGCTAGCCTAGCAAAATAGGCCCCAAACGTCACTCTCTATACATCGCCGATACAATCTACACGCAAGATCTGTCCGCAGCAAGCAGGTTTGGTAGGTGCGAACAACGAACGGGCGTCCCATTCGCCGTTCCCGAAGCGCCGTGCAGTTGGTGAATTATCCGAGTTGCTATCGTTGTTCGTACGGTTACGCAGCCCGAGCGCTTCAGGAATCGCGGGGGTGGTTTTCTGTGGTCCGTGGTCGTTCCTACCGGTTCCCATTGCAACAGCCTTGCAGGACGCTGCGGCTGGCACCGTATTTGCACATTGACCTACTACTACCTCTTCCCTTCCACCTCCACCCGCAGCCCGCTCTCGACGCTGCTTCCTCGCTCGTTTTTGGTTCTCGACAGGCAGGCAAAGGTCGTCAGTGTCAGTGCACCTTGGCTTCCTTTCCTCGAGCTATATACCAGCAGAAGCAGGAACGGAGACCGGACGCCGACGTTCGACCAGAGACATTCGTTTGCCTGTTGGTCTGAAGCTTGGGAAGGCATGCTCAGGTCGTCGACGTGCTGGGAATAGCTGTCACGCTTCTCTAACACCACCAACGTCCGATCCGGCTCTGGGGCACGAGCCAGCATCACTTCAGCACATCGAGCTGCCATCCTCACCTACCGAAACTCACGACTCAGACTACCGGCACCGACACGAAACACCACACTCCGGAGTCCGAATCCTGAAGTGGTGCAGCGAGACGAAGACCAACCTCGACTTATCCCCCACATACTATACCACCCAGCATGGAATCCTCACCATTGGCAGCAATGCACCCGCAACCGGTTCCGTCGTGGAGCAGCAGGAAGGACATGTACCACGGCTTCCAGACGTACAATCCGTCGAGCTTCGACTTCAAGACTATGAGCATGGCACAGCAGAAACCTGCGAGACGAGACTACTTCTCGCTCCGGCCTGCAAGAGGCAGCTCGCCCACTGCAAGTCTCACGGCGGACCTGGATGCAAACTTCCACATTGTACGTTATTCACCTTCCAGCCTAACTCGGCTAGATATGGAACTGTATACTAATATCCATTCGTCTCTAGGATAAAAGGTAGCACACATTCCTCGCTTAAACAATCTAGAACACCTGCTCACCATGCCATTCCTAGCCCACAAGCACCGACACCTCGTCGTTCATTGTTCACTGCAGACCTGTTCAGACCTCGAGAAAATGCCGGTAAGTGTAGAAGTTGAAAGACTTTGATGCCGAGACGAGACGAGACTGACTCTCGGCAAGCACGAGTGAGCACGCCGCCGGTCGACATTGAGTCTTCTGGCACTCCACCCATTCTATCGTCGCCTCCCTACTGCGACGCCATGGACATCTCGCCATTGCCTCACAAGATCCCGCACTTCGTTGCTCAGGTTACGCTGCCGTCGCCCTCTCCGGAAACCAGCCCGAGCGATGGCGATCTCATGAGCCCCAACGACGATTTGACACCCACTATCAGTGAAGGACCAACCCCACCGGTACAGACTCCTGCCTTTCTGGAATTGCCCGAGTAAGCTTGATATCAACCACACTGTCGGCACCGCAACCTCCCACTAACATTGTCACACAGTCGCGCACGCAGGCCGGTCACTCGACCAGGTCTGGCCCGAACAAAAGGCTCATCTGCATACATTCCTCACAGACCCAGCTCTTCGGAGACACAGCTACCACCTTTCCGGTTCGGTCACTTCGGCAATGTCGCTACTAGCGGTCTCCAGTGCTCTTCGACGCCGAGCCTTTTAGAAAGCTTCACCGAGTCACCCGTAGACGACCCGCGGCCGTCCAACATGGGCTCGATGCTTCCCCCACCGCGTCGGACATCGCTCAGCGTATCGAACCGTAGCAGTCTGGGTTCGCCGTCGTCGAACCATGTCAGGAAGCCGTCGGCCGGACGTGGTGCATTCATGCGGCCGCAGAGGAAGCTGATCAGGAGGTCGTTGAGCATGTTTCAACATCCCGACGATGTCATGAAGGAGGAGCAAGATCCGTTTGAGCCGCAGCCGGCTGCACTCGACTCCGTTATGGACATGGAGCCGGATCACACGCTCAAGCTTCCCCACTTCCTACCCGAAGGGGAACCCGATAGCCTCCCGCGAATTACCCAGGAGACGATGGTTGATGTTTTGGACTCCAAGTTTAGCAGCCACTATGATTGTGTTATGATTGTGGACTGCCGCTTCGAATACGAATACAGCGGCGGCCACATTGAGAACGCCGTTAACTTCAACGACAAACAGCAATTGGCGCAGGAACTTTTTGGTTCCAAGGTGCCTGCCAATACTTGCCTGATTCTTCACTGTGAATACAGCGTTCATCGTGCACCATTGACTGCAAAGTTCATTCGCGGTCATGACAGGACAGTCAATGCTGCGAACTATCCTAATCTCACATATCCAGAGCTCTATCTCTTGGACGGCGGGTACTCGAAGTTCTTCGCGGAGCACCGCTCAAAATGCTACCCGCAAAACTACGTGGAGATGAACGATCAGCGACACCATCAGGAATGCGAGCGTGGCATGGCCAAGGTCAAGGCAGCAGGCCGCCAAAAACTATTCAGAAACCAGACTTTTGCGTTTGGCCAGAGCAACGACGAGATGGAAGATTCTCCCACTGGCCTGGCACGAGGGATTATGAAACATCAAAACTCACATCCTGCATTCAGCGTCGGTGCTGATATTGCGGAAGGTATCGGACAAAGCTTCCAGAGGCGCATGGCCTCGTACTGAGCTCTCTGCTTGCGCCGCATGCATTCAATCATCTTCGGCCTTTCCCATCCTCCACAGCGGAAAGGCATGTCTTGCTGCGTTCTAGCGTGCCGCGTTTGGCAACTTTTTATTTCCGGCGAGGCGTTGGAACGGACACCATATTTCGACCGTCTTTTTTTCCCTTCCACCTTTCAGGCGACCAGCGTTCTGGTCGACTACCCATGTCCTTTGTACGAAAACGAAACCACAACAACACAACCTGGCGTCGGCATACGACACACGAAACGACCGCCTTCATCAACCCACGATACCCAGCTAGAAGGTATATTTCCTTGAGCCTCGAAGAAGGCATTATCATCAACCAATACAATCCGCGAACTACCATCGAGTCAGTCCTCTGACCAACCATTTGTCTGTCCCTCAATTGAGAGGCGTAGACACCACCATTTCACCGCCATTATTCGACTTTGCGCCGTTCAAGCTTGAATTGCTTGTATGATTGCTGGGAATTCTGGGACTTGTTTGTACTACCAAAGCATTGAAAGCTTGTTTGTTTTTCCTGAAAAGGCAAGAACAGGACTTTTCAAATGTGTACAATTCTACTTAGAATACGGCAGGCGCACGGAAGAGGCAAGGCTTTGAAGCCGCTTGTACGATTACAGAGGATGTAGTCCGAGGTGTAGATGTATTGTCTTGGTGATAGTAATGTCAAACAAAACTCAAAACAAACCACTCGACAATTGGTTCACCCTTGCAGCCTGTGATGACCGTCTGTACCTGATCCTGGCGACTTTCAATTGACAGATGTGCTCTCTGGGCCTTGCGAGACCAAGGAGATCCTTGTTGATGACAGAACGTTACAAGCTTTGTCCACGGTAGAACTCCAGACCTCCTTACCATCGCATAGTGATTGGGGGTACAGTATGTTTTCTCTTGCCAGACGGTGACTCGCGCGCTCGCGCGGAGTTCTACCTCCTAGTCCGACGGGATCGCCAAATACTGTTATTTCAGATCGGCCACTCATGTCTCCACTTGTAGGGCTTGGGCGGAGACGTGAGAGCTACGCACGCTTCAGGCGCTGATGAGACAGCCGCCTTCGCTCATACGACACCTTTGCCGCCCAATCAGTCTCGGAACATACATGAAGTAAATGACTGCTACATGTGGTCAGCGGCAGAACACCTCCATGTCTGGGGTACCGCGTGCCAGGCTGAAACCGCAAGGCGAGTCATCGGCATCATGTCCGCGGACTGTGACAGCAAGTGATGTTCCGCAAGCCACTCTCGGAAGAAGGCAGATTGTCTCGATACGCACAGCACGGCAGCAGTAAGGTATATTGTCACCACCCATTGGACCATTCGAAAGTACCGTGTTGCCAAGGGCAATTGTGTTGCTTTTCGATAGAATGCCGCTGACTCGCAAAGTACGCATGTACACCAGCTACCGCAGTCGCTTCTTTTGTATGCATGTAGAATGAGTTGGAGGATCACCGAATTACTTCAGCACATTGTTGAACAGAACAGCATGGAAACGCGTTCTGTGGCGGAGACTCACCAAAGGCAGCTTGCGAACTTATCAATGTTATCGGAGTTCTCGCCTATACCGCTGAATAGGCGAGAGGATGAGTACCTCATGGACACGGAACTTTCCCTGGCCGAGATAGCACGTAACACCGAAGTTCAAGAGCATTGTCCGAGTGATGAGGTGAAGAGCTTACACAGAGTACGGATCATACTGGGAGTCTGGGACCTCTGGAGAAAACAGTAGATATACCGGTTTTCGACAAGCGGCGCATGTACTTCGTATGAATGCATTGTCCTCCCACGTCGGAATGATATACCGTCGGTAGCGGAACCGGACATGTGGTTCGCTCGCCCAAACCAGGATCTTGCAGGCAGATGATAGGTACTTTCTCACGTGCGTGATCACATCCGAAGGTGGAAGGGACCTGCAGGTACCTGGTAGGGTAGGTCGGTGACGAAGCCTGGATGAGGACATAAATCACTCGTAGTACTACTCCATGTGCTCTGAGATATGAAGAGGTCATTGGACAGTCTGGATCAGATGAGCCATTTCTGTAAAATAATGGCAATCATCACCTGCAGCAGCCTCTGCGACAAGTTGGAATAAGCTGTGCCTCCGCGACGATCGCGACTCGCAGAACTACTTCGTATACAGGCTGGTTCCGGGCTGCATTTCTGGTCTGTCATTCGCGAAGTGGCCGGCTGTCGACGCTGTTCGCTTGGAGGCTGCATGAGTACCGCGTGTACAAGCGCGTCATGTTGGAGTACAAACGCAAGCACGCGCTTCCTCCAACATAGCACAGAGAAGTTCCAAATGTCGTTCTCGGAGGCAGGAGACCTGGCCCTTCTCTCCTCATCCGGCACATAGGTGTCGGCATTGCATTGTTCGGATTCCTAGGGAAGGTGGTGTGGTGTGCAGCAATCCAGGTCTCGTTTGGTGAGAATCTTCCTCAGCCTGCCAGATGATGAAAGACCCTGCTGTGCCACCACAGTGCCGGCGCGTCCAGGGAGGAAGCACATGCAAGAGGAGAAGCACATGCAAGAGCTGCAGCTTGGCTTCACATGCGCGGAGGAACAACGGCACAGCGGGTTGAGCCACAACTTGAGGTGGGTCCGCGGCATTAATTCTGGCAATTCTGGCGATGTGCAGCTTCGTCGGTCAAGGTGCCGCAGAGTCAATCTCCAATGGCCCACGCATGCCATTGGCACGACTCAGCGCAATCGCGATAGGGACGAGCACAAAACAGGGTTGCTGCTGAATCTTACAGCCCTCCATGTCCAGAAAATGTCAATTCAGACTTTAGCAGCTGTGGCGGAAGGGCGGGACGTGGGCGTGGGTGTGGAGAAATGAAAGATCTGGATTCGTTGGGAGTTTGGCTGCACATCTGCTAGCGTCTCACATGATATCTTGCGTAACGATAGAACTACTCCGGAGTAGCCAAAACAGAAGTCGATAAGGTGAACAAACAGAGTCTACGTACAGTACTACCTTATATCCCATCATCACCAGAAGCAACATACCATGGCAGACCGCAAAGCCACCTCAATCTAGACGCGCCACGCCATGGATCTCCTGCTATCCAGCATCCCGTGGCCGCAACCTTGGACGATTCTCCAGTCGCGAGCTTGGTATACCTTATCAATTCGTCTCGCTGACCGTACGGGGTTAGTGTTGAACGCAGAATACTCTAGCGCCACGGCTCAGTGCAGCTCGCATTCCTGCAAACGTCACAGTCACATGAAAATTGTCTCCAACGCTCCTTCGCATTTGGTGACCGTGTTCGCCATCGGTAGGCCAGGAGGTAGATGCACAGCTCTCAACAAATATTCTCAGCGCCCATCTGCCCTGCTCACTCTCCTCTCGCTTCATTCTCTGCTTTGCTCTCTCTCAAAAGCCTCCTCATCACGACCCGCAGCACAGCAGCATAGCTCTGTCCCTCTTGCTGACCGCAGACGCCCGCAACTCACGCACAGTGCGATAGCGCAATCAGTGCAACGGTACGTCCATGTCCATGTCCCGCCCCACGCCAGCTCTTGCGATTCGCAGCGACCGTAATGCTGGGCCCGAACGACCAGAAGCTGACAACGAGCACAGAACGGCACACAAGCCAAGCGATCACACCACTCCCGTAGCACTTACACCAACCGCAAAACACAGTACGCCCGCAACCCCTGCTATCTTGCCTGAAAAGCCTGTTGCCCTTTGAGCGCCCCAGCCAGCAGACCCGCAACCACCGCCGCCGCCTGTCTCACCGACAAACACCCACCACTGACCCGCGGCGCTTGCAGACTAAAACGAAGATGCCTCACGCAACGGAGACCCTCACTAACGGCGAGAAGCACTCGTCGCAATTCATCTCCCACCTCACCAAACTACCCGCCGTCAACGACGGCATTGGCGCCTTCAAGAGCAACGCATACGGCAAGAAGTCAATCGAGCTTGTCGATGGCGCCTACAGTCGGTTCGGCAAGCCGGTCGAGCCTTACCTCGAGACGCCCTACAGCTATGCCAAGCCATATGTGCAGAAGGCGGACGAGCTCGCCGACTCTGGTCTGAGCTGGGGAGAGAACAAGTTTCCCATCGTCAAGGAGGAGACCGGTACCATCGTCGACACAGCCAAGGGATACGTACTGTGGCCATACAGCTACCTCTCCCAGACTTGGCAAGGTATGTGTGATGTTCAATCACCAAGCCCCTCTTCACACGCTGACACCCCGACAGACGAGTACAAGAAGACAGCTTCGCACAACAACCGCGGACCCGGCCTGACCACATCTGGTCTCGCCCTTGTCAGCACAGAGCTTCGCATTGCGAGCGACGTTTTCCAGACCATTGCCAACTTCCTCGGACCCAAGTACGAGGAAGGCAAGAAAGGTGTTGCCGAATACGCCGATGCAATCGCACAAAAGGCAGACGAGTACAAGCAGAACGGCGAGCAGAAGGCCAACGACTACTCCAAAGTCGGCCAGGAGAAGTTCAACGAGGCCAAGCAAGTTGGTGAGGAGAAGAAGGAGCAAACTAAGCAGGAAGCTCAGAAGGCCAAAGACGAGGCCGCCAAGAAGACGCAGAAGTAAAAGACATGGTCCAATGCGTCTCGTCTCACGACTGACATTCGTCTTCGGATGTCGTCGCCCAACAACACCACGAACAGCGGCAGTATAGCTTGTAACTTTGAGCAGCAGACTTTGACGGAATAGAACAGCGAATGTGATTATCAATTTGAACCTCATTGCCATCTCCTTGTTCGTCCATTTCGTTTGAATGAAGCTTGACGTGTTGAATGTACGTACCGCTGGCAAGAAGTGATCCATGTCGATCTCTTTGAACTTGTTGGTGTATCGTCGTAAAGTAGCTGATTATGAGTGAGTGCCACCTCACTTGACATGTTTGCAAGATTACATGTATCGAAGAAAGTGCCCTGTTATCCCCGTATTAAGGCGAAAACAGATCGACAGCTAGCAGCTCGGATGCAGTTCCGAGCGCTCAAACCTTGTTCGATTCGCTTCTGTTGAAAAAGTTCACCACACTCGAGTTGCAAACATCACTCTATGCTTCCCTACAGATCAGCTATGCCGGGCACGAAACGTTCCCACACAGAAGCCGGAGGCTTCGCCGGACCAAACGAAGATGAAGTGCATCCATCGCGCCGACTCAAATACACGGAAGCGGACAAAGAAATGGCAGAAATCTTCAGAGGCCTAGGAGATGAGATTCCATCGGTTCGATTGGAGGCAACACGCAACCTATTGAATAAGTTATTCGCAAAGTCTCCTGATCAATCGCAACGTCTGGGCAATGCCATCACTAGACTCATTAAAGGCGTGTGCAGCGGTGCAAAAGCTGCTAGACCTGGCTTTTCCATTGCTTTGATTGAGGTCTTGAGACTTGCTCGGAAGGTCGATGCAAAGACAACTGTCGTCGAGGTTGTAGACAAGGCAATTGCTCTTACCAACCCAGAAGGGAGGCAGAGTGGCGAAGAAAACAGAAACTATCTGATTGGACGCCGCTTTGCTTTCCAGGCTATTCTTCAGAGCGATGTCCTGTCCGGCGCATCGGAGGAAAGTGCGAAATATGTGTTTGGAGCAATTGCCGAACTGGCAGCGCACAAGGATTGGCTACGGAGTGAATGCGGTGCGCTTCTACTTGAGTTCATCAAAACTCCAGAGGGAACCCGGATGAAGGATGAGAGTGCTCGGATCTTGATCGATTCTTGGGCGGCGAAGAATCTCATCAAGACCCCCGAAGGCGTCGCACTATGGCTCACGGTCAAGACTACATTCCCGGGCGCTAAGTTGCCAAAAGGCCACTGGAACCACAATAATCCGCTGGCTGCCCAGGATCGACCTTCTCTCACTAAAGCGCTACTCAAGACCGAGGTCGACGCGGATGACCAAGTGAAAGGCGCGAAGAAGAAGTCAGGCACTCGTCAATCGATACCAAACTTCGCGTGGGCTGTCATTCTGGCTCATCTCTACGAACAGGATCGCGAGAAAGAGTTTGCGCAATTCTGGGAAGAGTGTGTTGCAAAACAGATGTTTAGCGCCTCTTCCTCAACGGAAACCAAGTCACTAGGCCTGCAGATTTTCACAAAAGCGCTCGCCACTGCTCCTGTCGAGCTGCTCGGAAAGGTCACGCATCAGAATATCGTTCGTTGTATCCTTGATCAACGCGTAAGTGCTGAACGGCTCCTGTTCGTGGCCGCAAAGATTCCATTGGACCAGATGGTCACTAGAACGAGAAAGGAACCGGCCGCAGCAGCAGAGATTGCTCTGCAACTCCTGAAAGTCGCACCCACCAAATTTGACAAAGTGACAAGATCGACCATTGATGCTTTGCTGGCAGCGGCCGTACCATCTAGTCTGTTACCGATCGTCGAAGCAGTAAATGCGCAGTGTCTCCGCTTAGAGGACCCAAGCGATGCTTCCAACAGGCGACGCGTGCTATCCGACACGCTACTTGTCATTGTGAGATCTCATAGAGGTGATGCTTCACAGAAGTGGCTTAAGGTCTTGCTGAGAAACCTCACCAATCTCGGATACAAAGCCCTGGACGGCGAAGCCGCTCCATCTATCGATTCTGATAGCCAAAAGCTTTTCCGGGAAAGGCTGTCCTCCGCCCTGGGAACACTCGCCAGTCTGCCGTTGCAGGACGCTGCCAAAGCTATGAGGATCGTCGTCGACCAACTTCACTCCATAAGGAAACACCTGGTTGTTGACCTTGACGATGCAGCCAGGAATGTGTTACAGGACGGTCGCAAGCAGCTAAAAGACGCAGAGGAGAAGACCTCAGCCGATGGCGGCGATGCGAAGGTGAATCAAGGCTTTCAGCTATTGATATCTCTTGGCATGCTCAATGTGTATAAAGAGGAGCCCGAGAGCGTCGGTGTGCTTGAGGACATCATCACATGTTACCAGAGTCCAAAAGAGAGTGGGGATGCAGCCACCATGCTGGTAGAACTGCTTCTCAGCTTTGTGTCTAAGCAGTCTATGCTGTTTCGTAAGCTCGCAGGACAGGTCTTCGCAGCCTTTGCTCCGGATATCACTTCGGAGGCTCTCCAATCTATGATTGATATTCTATCGCAAAAGGAGAGTCTTGCGGGGCAGCAGGAGCTTTTTAAGCAAGGAGACGAGGATGAAGAAGACGAAGATGATGATGTCGACATGGAAGACGCAGAAGACGCATCCGACGTCGAAATAACAAACGGCGTCGTGTCCGGTGCGCAGGACTCTGATGATGAAGCTAGCGAGGACTCCAGCGCATCGTCCTCCGCATCGGACGACGAGAGCGAAGAGGGAGGTGAAGAAGACGAGGAGACTGTCTTCGATCGGAAGCTTGCAGAAGCATTGGGCACTGCAGCTGCTGACGAAGATGACGACTCCGACGGCTCAGATATGGACGATGAGCAGATGATGGCGCTGGAACCTCATCTTACGACCATCTTTGCGGAGCGCAAAAAGGGCTCCAGCACAAAGCAAGACAATGCATCCGCCAAAGCCAATATCATCAACTTCAAGAACCGTGTTCTCGATCTTTTGACCGTGTTTGTAAAGTCACAGTCTGCGAATTCTTTGGTTCTTGACTTGCTTCACCCGCTTTGCACATTGACACGAACTACCAGTAGCCAGCCAACAGCTAAGAAAGCACTTGAGGTGTTGGAAGCGCTTTTCACGGCGTGCAAGAAGAACCAGACTTTGCCTGAGATTCCAGATGCTGCTGAAGCCAGCGAGGACGAGGAAGAAGATGCGGAGGAGGGCTCCGAAACTGATGACGACGTCGAGGGAGCGAACAGCCCTTTGCTCACATTACTGCGAGCAGTTCACTTGGAGATTATGCAGGGAGGAAGCAAAGTTCATGCATCAGCATGCAGCAAGACATCCATGTTTCTCGCAAAGATACTGATTGCGCAGGGCCCAGGTCGCTTCTCGCAGGTGGATCAGATGTATCTTGAGCTGCGGAAGATTTGGCGGGAGAGCTCGAGCAAGATTCACCCCAGCATATTCAATGACTGGCACAACTTTAGCATGCAGAAGTGAAGGACTTCGGGAAAATGTGGTCTTGCTGCGCTTATAGCTAGTAGAATCAAAGCACGCATCCTTTGGCAGAGCAGTATCATGACGACAGTGAAGCAAATTATACGTCACAACTCCAATTGAGCTCTCCACGGAGCAGCAGCCTCCTCAACATACTCCGTGTCCAGTCAGAAGAACGGAAGCAAGACACATGTCAGAGACTCATAGTTTGTCAGTGACTGGCTTCGGCCTGGCAGAATCGAAGTTGTGAAAGCGAAATTGCAACAAAAGGCTCCTGTACTTCACTGTTGAATTTTTTGTGGGGATATATCATCATCATCTTCACTTTTGTCTCAAAGCAGACTTTTCACCAAACGCAAGCGGAATCAGCGCGCAAAGCAACGCGATGCTCTATAATGTAGCGACACCATGTCCATTCCATATGCTCCAATGCCATCTCAAAGAATCTACTTTGCCCGGCTGGGCAAGCTCTTCTTGGCAAAAGCCTGTGCGCCGTCTTCGAGTCTCCTCTCCTCGTTCTTCCTGCCGTTGACGAAATCGGGGTAGTTCAGGGTCAGCTCCACAGCGCCGTTAACAATGCTATCCGCAGCCTCGACGCCAAGCATGAAGCTGTGGTCCTGGTTGCCGACCTCGTATCTCCAGCTACCGAAGCGTCCGCGCGAGTAGATGTCCATGTCCTTGAGCTTAGGCAGGAGTTGAGTGAGAACACCCTCACGCTCGAGAGATGGAGTGGGGTATCCGTGGTCGAATCGTCGGTGGTATACGGATACGATCTCGTCGGTGGGCTTGAGCATCTCAGTGTTGATCAGACCGGCAATGCTGTCTGGGATCATGGTCTCGCCGTTGACGGGCTTCATGCTTGACTCGGAAACTTCGAGCATGATGCTCCAGTATGGGCCCTCCTTGGCCTCGGTGGAGGAAGGCTTGCTGCCATCTGCCATCTGCTGGGTGGCGAGCTTGACGTTTGCCTGAGGCTGGTTGTTGGGAGAGTAGTTGGAGAAGATGG
>KZ110589.1:0-30133 GCA_002116395.1 Ramularia endophylla | reverse complement strand
GAAGTACAGCCAGCACTTGTCTCCGATGCGCTCTGGTCGCTCACCACGGATACCAACGCCAATAACGTGTGTGGTGCTGTAGAAAAGGCCCTTGGTGAGGGTCTTGAGCTCGTCGTGGCCGCGCATGCTGTCGCAGAGGTGGTCAACGGACATGGTGGAGACGAGTTTCTCATAGTTGACGGTAGTGCCGTCGCCGAGGAGAACACGCTTGTTGTCCGGGTCTACGAGCTGAACCTCGCCGTGTTTGCCAAAGCGAGTCTTGTTCTTGGGAAGGGTCTCAGCGACCTTGATCCAGATGTTGCCAGTGCCGCCTTCGGCAGGGAACTTGAAAGTGGAGTTGGGACCCCAGTTACCGGCCGTCTTGTTCAAAACGACGTTCTTGGTGACCAACTTGAGGTTTGGTGCAGCGACACGCTCACCGAGCCACGCGGCTTGCATCTGCATTTCTCAGTATTCATATCGACGTTGCCCATTTTTGTGCTGCTCCTCGCTCACCTTTGTGGTTGGCACAGCCCAGACCTTGTAGTTGTATGGTCGCATGAAGATGTCCGCAATGCCCTCACCCATTGTCCGCATAATGTACTGGTCAAAGTCCTTTGGCTTGTCGTTGGCCACACGAGCCTCGATAGTGGCATCGATCAGCCCGTCCAAGCACTTCACCTGGTCCTCCTTGGGCAGCATCGACAAGTTGTTCTGGAAGGGGTATGGCACCCACAAGCCGGCGTAGCGCACATACGAAACTCGCTCGTGCGTGTACCAATCTGACTCGTTGGGAAGAGCCTCGTTAATGCAGTCGTCAAAGTACTTGTAGTGCGAGAAAATGACATGGCCACCAACATCGTAGAGGAAGCCCTCAGGGGTAATGTCGGTCGAGGCGAGACCACCGGGCGTCTCGTTGTTGTCGACGATCAACCAGGAAGCGGTGTCCTGGAGAGTGGCAACGTCAGTGTCGATTTTAAGCGCAGAAACGAGCCATTGAGGACTCGAGATGGCATACCAGCTGGTTCAGGCGCTTGGCCGCACCCAGACCCGTTGGGCCAGCTCCAATGACCAGGACATCGACGTTGCTGTGGCATTGCGGTCAGTATGTTGGAGGGGCAATCTGTCGGTCAATGCTTGCATGAGGTGTGCCTACATTTCCTCGCCCGTCGCCTTGGTCAACTGTCTCTTGTGTCCTGATGGAGCCATGATTGCGGTGTTCGACAGTGTGTAATGTGTATGAGGGTGTCGTAGCAAGAACAGGAAGAGAAACGGAGCGGGACAGAGATGTTTCTTCTACGGTACCTCTGCGAGAGGTGTCTGGAACAAATAAGTTTGGTGGAGCCCTCCGCTGGGCTTAGCGCGTTTCGTCTGTATCTCGAATCCAAATTCACGATAGCCCCATCACTGTGCATGGCGATTGCTGCACGTCGTAGCCCATCATTGTCATAGGGGGTGGTGAGGGCGGTGTAGGCGACATTGTTCCGGCTGCCTATTGGAGGCCATTGGTGCGCCGTTTGATTCAATGATGCCATGGACTGAAGCGAGGATCAGCCAGGAGAAATGCATGGGCTGATCTTCTCTGTCCCCAAAGTGTTTGAGAGGCTTGAGCACGCGTGTCAAAATGGGGCGGATCTTCCCGTACTCGTGTGCAATGAAGACTTTCCAATAGGCCAAGCCACGAAGGGATGAAGTGAATAGATCCTTCTTGTGACTGTCAAGTACCTGTTCACCAACACTACAACACCACCGCCTCTCTCCGCTCCCACTGCCGTGTGGACCTTTCTCCACCCCGCCGCAACGCCGACTGCCATCCCGCGCCTCGCCTTCCTCACCCGGGCGTAACAAGCGGTAGCGAGCGCAAACAAAGCCCGCCCTCCACTCTCCCTGCTCCTCCACCGAACGATCACATACCCAATGTCTGAAAAGGAGCGGCAGTCCGGCGAGCAGGAGCGTCTAGGCGCAACCAATTCATCTGAACCCGTCCTGCCCACGGTCAATCCCGCAACAGAGAAGCCCAACCCTCCATCGGGCGGCCTGCACCCGGCAGTCTACATTGCAACATGGATTTCCCTTTCCTCCTCGATCATCATCTTCAACAAATGGATCCTCGATACCGCAGGTTTCCGCTTCCCAATTGTGCTCACAACATGGCATCTGGCCTTTGCGACGCTCATGACGCAGATCCTGGCTCGCTTCACAACAGTCCTGGATTCGCGGAAAAAGGTGCCAATGACTGGCAAGATATACCTGCGCGCAATTGTGCCAATTGGCTTGATGTTCAGTCTGTCGTTGATCTGTGGAAACTTGACATACCTATACTTGAGCGTGTCGTTCATTCAGATGCTTAAGGTATGAGCAGTACTAATGCCTCCATGTAAGCCCTTTCACTGATTACGTTTAGGCCACCACTCCTGTTGCTGTGCTTATTGCGTCCTGGATCTTTGGTGTTGCTCCAGTCAGCATGAAGACCCTCGGAAACGTCTCCTTTATCGTCATTGGTGTCATGATTGCATCCTACGGCGAGCTGCAATTTGTCCTCATTGGTTTCCTCTACCAATTGGGAGGAATTGTATTCGAGGCTACGCGTTTGGTCATGGTTCAGCGCCTGCTCTCCTCCGCCGAGTTCAAGATGGACCCTCTCGTCTCCCTCTACTACTTTGCCCCAGCTTGCGCCATCATGAACGGCCTGGTCTCTCTCTTCACTGAGGTTCCCCGCATGACTCTTCAGGACATAGCAAACGTCGGCTACGTTACCCTGTTGGTGAACGCCATGATTGCATTCCTGCTGAATGTCTCGGTCGTTTTCCTGGTAAGCCAAACTCGCCTCCATGCTTTCACCTCATGCCAAACTAACCAACCTCCCATAGATCGGCAAGACCTCCTCCCTTGTTATGACACTCTCCGGAGTCCTCAAAGATATCCTGCTCGTCCTAGCCTCCATGTTGATCTTCCGAGATCCCGTCTCCCCACTCCAATTTTTTGGCTACTCCATCGCTCTCGGCGGTCTCGTCTACTACAAGCTTGGCGCGGATAAGCTGAAGGAGAACTTTGGAGGTGCACAACGCGCATGGGCAGACTACGGCGCCAATCACCCGGCCGCACGGAAGTGCATCGTATTCGGAGGTGTTCTGCTTACAATCTTCTTGCTTTTGGGAGGCGTGGCGAGCAGTGGCTATGTCCCTCCACAATATTCGGAAGGAGCCAAGAAGACTTTCGGACAGTGGACTGGTACCGGTGGTTCGTAGATTGAATACTGAGTACGCGGCGGGCTGCTTTGATCATATTCTGGCTGGAAAAGTTGTTTTGCGTTGCCCACGCTTTGCAAGCGGCTGATGGCGGCGGTGATAGGTTTATGGAGGGGCTATACCACTGGAACTGGAGGGAAAGGCGTTGCTGGGACGCTGTGGGTAAACTTTTTCTCGTGTTTGTTTGTATGGATAGATACCAAGGAGCATTGAAACGACATTAAAACTGACATCTAATGCGGCCCCTCCTTCACGAAGTTGAAGTGACTGGCGACTATTCAAGAGCGAGTGCGCTTTGTTGGCTATACAGCGACGTGAACCTCCCTCAGCCACGGATAATTCACCATGTACGCTTTACATCGCCCCAGGACTTTCACGTGCATTCCCACGACCTCAATCCATGTCTGCCCAGCGAGTCCGGCAATCATCCTAATACCCATTTCAATTCCATCGATCTTGAAGAAGAGCTCGAAGACTCCCTCTACTATTAGATCGCTCCAACACGTTAACGCTCTTACCCACGACCTCAATCCATTTCTGCCCGGCGGGTCCGGGAACCATTCTGATACCCATTTCAATCCCCTCGATCTTGAAGAAAAACCCTAAAACTCCCTCCACCACTGGATTAGGCGTAGCAGTATGAATCAATCTATGAGGCACTTCTAATCCATCCCACACGACCATCGGCATACCCTCATCATCATAAATTTCCCATCCGTCCTCCCAATGTCCTATCCATTGATCCCATCCTGGAATGTGAACGATACCCTCTGGCGCAGGAAAGGGGATATAGTCCGTCATACTAGAGATCCCACACGGCAGGTCTGGGTATAGGGGGAAGGATTTCATTGCGAAGAGGGCATTGATGAGCTTTTTGATCACTGGGAAGCCGAGTGCAGAATTCGTCATTATGGCTAGACTGAATAATGATGGCGGATGGCTTGTTAGGAGACCTGCTGCCGACCTGTTTGTGGGGTCTCCAGGAAGGATGGGAGAGTTGGAGTGGCTGGCTATGAGGTAGCAGTTGTAGCCTGGTTCGTTGTCTCCTGCGTGCGCGAAGAAAGTGGAGTCTGTGAACCACCCCATGGCTAGTTTACGGCTGCTTTCGGGGGAAAGTGGGTAAGCTCTAGTGAGCATTACGCGGGCGATATACGGGGAGAGGAAGGTTTGAGGGGAGCTTGGGCTTGGATAGAGAGAGGTCTGAATCGCGGAGGTTGCTTTTAAGAGGTCTGTTGGAGTCGTCCAGAGTCCTGCGGCCGCTAGCTCTGTGAATCTGTGGTAGCCATGTGCTGTGCTGGGTGTTGTACCAGGAGTGTATGCTGTAAAGTGTGCTCTGGCATAGTTCTTTTCTTCGGGCGGAAGATCTCCGTATATGCTGCGTGTCATTTCTAAAGGCTCGAGGACTGTTTGACGCATGAACTCTGCAAAAGCTACTCCGGTAAACTTCTCAAGGAATACTTGTAGAAGAGTGAAGCCGCCCCCAGAATAGCTCATCTGACTACCTGGGAAACTTGAGACCCTCACTCGGGGTGTATTGGCTGGCGGTCGACCAGCAAAGATCTCTTCGTACGTAGGAAGTACATCGCCTGAATAGCCTGGGAACCCATGTTGTGATAAACCAGAAGTATGCGAGAGGAGTCTGCCAACTGTGACACGTTGCATCAAGTGTTCAGAGCCAATAATGTCCAGTATACTTTGAGGAATGTAGTCGACGACTCTGGTCTCATAAGATAGTCTTCCTTCATCGACAAGTTTTGCGACAGCGAGCGCCGTAATGGCTTTCGAAATGCTGCATGCTTGATAGACTGTCTCTGTGTTTTCTCGGCCTTTGGCAATGGTATGGCTTTGCAGACTTGCAGCCGGGTGGTCTTGCCAGGCGATCGAGAGCGAAGGGATCCCTTCATCGGCTAGTATATCAGCAGGGATGAGAAATGTTTCGACGTCTTTCAGAAGGCCCATAATGAAAGAGCGTGTGAGTTTGTCAATGTGAATTGTCTGTCATGAGGCAGCAGGGCATAGTCAGTGGAAGATTGGGAGCCCTCGGAGAGGATTGATCTTTCGATGTTCCATTGACTTAGTCTTACTCCACAAAGGTTCTGCTTATAGACATAGATTAGAGCCCATTCACGATCTGTCCATGGCTTTTCAGTGTTGTTGATTCGATGAGGGCTGGACTTTGGACGGAGTTGTCTGGTTGAACTGTTGATCGGCGTGCGTACAGAGTCCGAGCTCCGAGCTCCGAGTTCCGACAATGGACACCTCACTGTCCACTTGCCACCGTCCTTGCTTCCTGGCCTCCAGTTTTTATCGCAGGACTTGATGAAATACAAAGCCTCGAGGTGGACCGAACTTGACATTGAATACCTGGGTACCACCAGCTTAGCAAAACTTGCAGCCAGTCCATCAAATTGGTCACAGGCGCAGGCCACCGCTCCCTTTTGAGACCTCAAGGCACTCTCTCCAGACGGAATTCCACCTTCTACTTTTCGACTCAACACGACAAGAGCTGCACGCCGGACTAAGTAGGTTGTCTACGCTGCTGCCCTCAGACCATTGAGATGTGGACCGCATGCATCTAGAGCGGAGTTAGGTAGCGGAAGACAATGATTGATGAACCACCTTTGTTCGTCTCTGCGAGGAAGGGAAGCAAGTAAGGTCTTCATTAAGTTGCCTACGCACGTCCACTACTACAACTTCCGTACACTGACAAGCTAGAGCTGTGACGCCGTCATATATGTGCGAGTAAAGGACTATGTTGCCACACTCCTGCCAGCGTCCGGTGTACACTACAGCGGACCACAGTGGCTAGTCACCGTCTTGGATACTCATATCGGAGTCGTCATTGTCGCAATCCTTGGAGCTACCAGCGGACTTCTTAGCTTTTGGCCGACGACAGGCTTTGTCCACCTTTGCTGGTAAGGTGACAGCGCCTTTCGCCAATGACTCGGCGAGCTTTCTCGATCTGCGAAGCCGCCCTTCAGCTTGCCAATAGGAGAGATTGAGTATCTTGGCCACTTGGGGAATGTTGAGCTTTGAGTTGGATGAGCGCAAGAATCAATAAGCAGCGTCGTTCCCGGCTTACCTTGGAAGTTGCTATCACGGCCGCAAGGAGCTGCTCCAATTCCTTTTCCCGAGATTCTGGCATGCTTGTATCTTGTTACGTTTGGGTCGACGATAGCTGAACCACCGAATATATTCTGGCTTTTGAATGGAACAAGAGGGAACTCGGTCTTATATTTGAGGCACCCTGGAGCTGGAACTAGAATATACAAAGTTACCATGGGTATGGTCCTCCCTGGTTTGGATGGTCTGACACTCTAGGGCGTTGTCATCACCGATATCGTTCAGGTTCGATGAAGCGGCCACAACCTACCTCAAATTGGATTCACGCAACCGGTTGGCAAAACAGAGGAGATTTTCGTCATTTCATGATGCTACACAGATACAATTTTGGACCCACAACCCCTGCCAACGCCTTGGACGAATTGAAGGTAGCACCCCGTCATCCTTTCGTCAGCCAGTCACGACACGACATGCCATACACCCTTAGCTATGAGATCGGTGAGGAGACAATGATGCAATCGTCTTGGACCTCACTCCCCTGAGCAGACTTGACATGCTCTTCAATCTCATGGACGGTCTCTGGAGTGGACGGTGCCTCGACAGGGCCCTCGTCTGTGGAGACATCGCCGTCTTCTTCGGAGTCGGACGAGCTATCGACCCAGTGCCGTTTCGCTCCTGCTTTAGCCTTGCGCGGCTGCTGCGAGCGAGTTGGGACTGGCGTTGGCGAAGGATCTCCACGGTCGACTCCACTGTATTCATCTTGGCCGTCGTTCTCTAGCTTGATCTCTTCGACCTCGGTCTCCTCATCATCGCTCATGCTGGAGAGTTTGCGTTTGGCAGGAGACTTGGTTTTGGACGACGATCCGCTGCTGCTGTTCGCACGCTCAGCAGCGCAGCGTTTGGCAGATCCATTGGCTGCTCGCTTGTGATTGGAACCAGTTCCAGACAACCCCAAGCCTTTGCGCAACTTAGCAACATGCTCAACTATGGCTCTTGGCGTCGGTTGCGCAATCGATGGATCATTCGCTAGATAGCGTCATTCGACATGTCGGTGCATGCTCCGTTCGAAAATTTCAGACTTACAAAATATCTCCGACCACTTTGCAGAGACTTTGTTCCAGTCCAGACCGCCCATTGCAATAGCAGTGAGGAGAAGGCGTTGATCCATCAAGGGTGTCCAAGTGACTGGCATATTGGCTGTTCTTTGGTAGTTGCAATACAAGATATTGGAATGCAAATTAGCTTGGGGTGGGAAGGAAGAGAAAGAAAGAAAGAAAGAAATGCGCCTCTCTTTTATATGTCGTTTTGGATCCGACAAGTCTCTCGGGTTCCCCGATCACCGTGAGCTATGCGCTCATCGGGAAGAGAAAGGCCAGGCTGTATCTTCACCAGCTATGTCTTATGTGAGGTTTGAAGCTGGCGATCCGCTTTCAGCACCGCAATACTGACGACCGGCATTGCAGAGTTGTGTGGCTGGATGGGAAGCGTAAACACAACAGAGACACACCCAACATTCGCGCGAGTAAGAGCTTGCCAGTGGTAGTCCGTCAAAGCATGGTCCGGCCAATAAAAAACCATTTGGATCTCAGATCGTCACCTCCAATTTCGATATGCCTGGCCCAAATTTCCCAAAAGGCTGGTGGAGCAAAGGGAGTTGTGGGATCGTCGACTGCTTTGCGTTCTGCACAGGACCATGCTGGGGAAGGGTGACGTCTGGTGTGGGAGGGGATGTCGAAGTTGACTTTCTCCAATTCATGCTGTCTTCAGGGGTCGTGCGGTTGACCATGTTGACAGCGGAAGCAAGCTTTAAACTTCTTGATCACGACGTAGAATCTGTCTGCTCTGCGGAGTGGATTCGGTTACACATTTTCACTGATCAGAATCAGCGCGAGATTACAGCTCGTGTGCTAACTTGAATGAGAATCGTTTCACAAACTTGCAAAGGCAATATATAGACACGTGAAGTCTAGGAACACAACTGATTATACTTTGCGCTGGCAGGGCAGACGCTGCTCGAGTCCTCATGCACGGTGAATTGGGAGCTAGGGTTTCTTCCAGTTTCTCTCAGGACATGTTCTTCTCTTCCCAACCTCCTGGAAGGGACAGCTAGGACAGCTCTCCCTCTCGCAACGCCCTAGCTAGCATGACTTCTGGGGGGAAAGCTCTCGGCATCCCCTCAACGACATAGCTTCGCTATGGATACCATCATCGGCGAAAGAAGGCTGCATCTCGATTTCGCGGTGACCGCTGAGCGTCTTAGATCACACTATGTGTGATGATCATCGGTAGAGTCTGGCGAGCAGAAGGATGAGGTCCCGTACATATTGAGATACGCAGCACCCTAAGCTCTCCTTTTCACAACTATTGTACGATCATCGAGATTCATTTGACACCAATTCACTGGCCTTCATACAACAATGGTCAATTGGAACGCCGAGATGGACCAGCGCCTGCTGATCGCTGGTATTCATTTAGGAGGGGATTGGACCAAAGTGACAAAGAAGTGGCAGGAGTTGTACGGTAAGGCAAAGATCCGGCGACTTGATCAACCGATTGGTGGAGTGATACATCGTCTGATTCCCGCAGGAAATGATCCCAATGTCCAGCAGCCCACTCACCAAGCCACCATGAAGCATATTGAAAGACTCAAGAAAGGTCTTGGCGTTTCTAGTGGCCGCGCTACCTCTCGCCCAAGTCCTGCAAAGAAGGCCGAGCTGAAGGGAGCATCTTCCTCAGCAGAGTCCAGTGATCAGAGTGAGGAAGTCTCGGCGGTTAAGAATGAATCAAAGCAAGTATCAGGGGCGAAGGGAACTTCTAGATCTCGTCGAGCGCAGGGGAACATATCAAAGAAGAGAAAGGTCAGGGACATCAGTGAAGACGAAGAATCTGACGAAAACCAGGAATGGGTACCGTCCATGTGAGGTTTCCCGGTCTGTTCACAAATTGTTCCATACTTTAGTTCCTGATTGTATAATGGCATGTTACTCGGTTATGGTTGAAGAAGTGGTCTGTCTGTGAAGTTGCTGAATTCGAACGCCGGCGAAATATCTTTTCACTCATGCGCGGAGACTGACGGGGATCCATGACGCTTTAGATTTCTGCGGGTCGATCAGGTCGACCACGAAGAAGAAGAACTGAACAACCGCTCTCAGCTCTTCAGGGTAATGATAAATCTGATAATAGTAATGTCGATTGATCACTACCAAGATCATGTCAAAAGCTAGAGTGAGTGACTGTATCCCTCCGTCGTTTCAACTCAGGCCGTTTCCCAAAGTCAACATACCCCTTCAGTCATACAATCCAACGCCGCATATGTGCAAAATCGCTAAATTCAGGATAAAGGAGAACCTCTTTCACATTCTTGCTTCGTTCCATATTTGCCGTCTCCCAATCTAGACGGTCGCCTGGGCGGGCGCATCAGCGGGGAGCTTCTCAATTTCTATCTTAGGCATAGCAGCGCCAGTACCGCCAAGATCTGTTGCGCGGGCCTTTGGGTTCTTTGTGTAGTAGTTGGAGATTGCCGACTTGATGGCATCCTCGGCAAGCATGGAGCAGTGAACTGCAAGGTAATCACCATCAGTTGAATGTTCCATCACATGCTACCCTTCACAAGGGATGATACTCACGCTTCACTGGTGGCAAGCACAACTCCTTTGCAATCTCCGTATTTCTAACTCGACCGGCCTGCTCCAGAGTCATGCCCCTCACCAACTCAGTCAAGTACGAACTGCTCGCAATTGCGCTTCCGCAGCCAAAAGTCTTGAACTTGACATCGGTGATGGTGTCGTTGTTTGGGTCGACCTTGATCTGGAGTTTCATGACGTCTCCACATGCTGGTGCGCCGACAAGACCTGTGCCGACGTCCTGCTCATTCTTGCCCATGCTGCCGACATTGCGCGGGTTGTTGTAGTGGTCCAGCACTTTCTCGTGGTAGGACCGGCGAGCAGTCTGCTGTACTGCGGGCGCAATGCTACGGACAAATTGCGGGCGCACGGCGGTCGTTGAGGCCAGAGCCCTGCTGGCCGTCGCTGGGGCGGTGGCGAGAACACGCTTGAACATAGTGTCGGTTCTGGAGTGTCTGAGGTCGATGGACGTTCGAATTTGAGATGATCCTGATCGGTTTGCGGGTAAAATCAATCGTAGGTAGGTGAGTGTGTTTGTGGGATCGAGGTTTCTGTCGAGGGTGGTGATGTAGATGCAGCGGGAATTCTAGAGAAGCTAAAGCTTTCACCCAATCACACCAATGACGATCGATTAACTCCGAGCATCAGCGACAGCGGAGCTCGCTGCTTTGTTCGAGGTTTCAGCCGAATTGGGAAAATGATAGCGACACTGAATGCGAGTATGCATTTGTGCACTGCTCCTTCGCACTTGCTCTCTATCGAGGTTCTTAATCGCTACTTATACAGTAACAGTCCTTTCTTACACACTGCCCGCACGACACTACTCCAACAGGGTAGCCTGGTTCGTGTACAGCATATCCACGACGCCACCCAATCTGTCGATTGCGCCCAGAGCTCCATCGTAGCCGGAGTCTCGCTCTGTCTCATCAAATACCTCAAGCACACCACTTCCCTGATCAAGAACACCAATAATGACCCGATCGAGAATCATCTGACTCAACTTCCGCTCCACCTGTGCGACATCTAATCCGACCATCTGCGCAATGTGGCTAATCTCTACGCGGGAGAACGGCTCGATGACCTTGATGAGGTTCTGCTCCAACATGCTATCGTAGAGACGACGGAGATGCGATGCGATGAAGCGATCGCTTCCTAGCTCGTAGCGGTAGGCGTGGAGAGCCTGCTCGTACTCCTCCAGACTGCGGTTATTGTGTGCGCGCGCGACAGCCTTCATGGCGTCGAGGTTCTTTCCGGCGTATCTAATGGCGTGCTTCGAGGTCATTAAGGTGTCAACGTCGTCCTTGAGGTTGAGCATGATCTTGCAAAGCAGCATGTACTGAAGTGCAGACGTGGCCTTGACAGGATCCTCTTGACCGTGGTAGCCTTCCATTGCCTCGATGAAGTACGAGAAGGCCGTGTTGAAGTCTCCGTCCTCTGCGTGCAACTGGCCTGACTGCATGTCCAAACCGGCCTGTAGCAACGGAGGAGTGTAGACCGATGCTGCGCTTGTCCGTGCACTCGTCAATGCCGCTCTTCCCTTGGGTACATTACCCAAGGCGTGGTACACTCTGCTCTCCAACAGCTGAACTTCCACCAGCACGAGCTTGTCGTCTAACCGCTTCAGCTCCTTCAGCAGGCTGTTGATGAGGGTGAGTGCGTCGTAGTATGATTGCTTCTGCATGTGCAAACCGACAAGTCGGACTTCGAGGTTCTGGCGCAAGAAGCCTTGACGTTGTGAGACTGCCCATTCGATGCATGACTTGGTAACGTCGATCTGGATGTCGGTGGTGTTGGGAATGCCGTGGAAGAGGTCAAGCAACTGGCGGACTGTATTGAGATTAATGCATGATACAGAGATGAGCGAATTATATGAGCATACCGAGCTTAGCAGTCTTCGCTCTTGCGAAGCTGGTGAGCACATCTCGCGTTTGTTGGATGAGGGTGGCCAGGTCCTGTGTCCGCTTGTGGTCGCGATAGAGCTCTCCCAAACCAATCAAAGCACTTTCAAACTCGCGAACAGCCTTGTCGTTCGATCCGGGCGTCTTTGAGAGGATATCTTTGAAGATGGCCTCGCTCTTCTCGGGATGCTCTTTGGCATTCTTGCGGGCTTCCTCGATGCGCTTTGCATTATCCTCGACCGCCATGATGGAATGTCTCTGTGAGATCGGAGAGGATGAATCTGCCGTAGGATAAGTGACTCAATTTGACGGCGGGGTGATTGTGTGTGTGAGAAGCTGGATGGCGAAGGTAATGAAGGTAATGCCGTTGCTGTTTGATGGTCGAGAGCTTGCACTTGCCTCACGCGGAGGCGCGGAAGCGTCCGCCGCCACGGAAAGCCTAAATGTAAGTGCTATCTTTTTTCCAACTTTGACGTTCTGCCAGCTCACACTACAGGACATGGATTCGAGATGAAGATCAAAGCACTCACCCGCTCGGCGAGCTCACACCAGGCGCCTGGTAGCGATGTCGCCAGAGCGCCGCGAAACCTCGATCCGGCTTTACATCCTTTCGAACGGGCTCGAGAATACACGAGAGCACTAAATGCCACAAAACTGGACCGCATGTTCGCCGCACCTTTTGTCGCACAACTAGGAAGAGGACATGTAGACGGAGTGTACACCCTTGCGAAGGATCCGAAATCGCTGGATCGTTTTGCTAGTGGAAGTGGTGATGGAGTGCTGAAAGTGTGGGATTTGCCCAGCAGGGACGAAGTATGGCAAACTCAGGCACACGAGAATATGGTCAAGGGAATGTGTTGGACGCAAGATCGCAAACTTTTGAGCTGCGGGACAGATCGGACTGTCAAGCTTTACGACCCATACAATACGCCTGGGAACAGCAAGCCTGCTGCGACATGGCTGGGCGCGAACGCTTTTACGGCATTGAGTCTTCATCGTAACGAGCCTGCGTTTGCCGCTGCGTCTTCCTCTGCCATTCAGATCTATGATCTTTCTCGTCCATCCACGACACCCACACAGACCCTGGCTTGGCCTACGAGCATTGACACAATCAATGCACTCGCCTTCAACCAGTCTGAGACCTCTCTTTTGGCTTCTTGTGCAACGGACCGGTCGCTCGTACTATACGATCTACGCACATCATCGCCTCTCCACAGGAGCATCATGACAATGTCCAGCAATAGCGTGGCATGGAATCCCATTGAACCGTTCAACCTCGCGGTCGCAAACGAGGATCATAACATCTACATGTTCGACACAAGAAATCTCAGCAGAGCGCTGAACGTGCTCAAGGACCACGTCTCTGCTGTCATGTGCGTTGACTTCAGTCCCACCGGACAGGAACTAGTCTCTGCATCATACGACCGCAGCATCCGTATATGGACACCACTGAAGTCCGGCCACAGCCGTGACATCTACCACACCAAGAGGATGCAGCGTGTCTTCTCGTGTACATTTACTGGCGACTCTACGTATCTCCTCTCGGGCTCAGACGATGGAAACATTCGTCTTTGGCGAGCAAACGCCAGTGAGCGCAGCGGGATCAAGTCTGCCCGTGAACGACAGAAGCTTGAATACGACGAAGCTTTGAGAGAGCGGTGGAAGCACATGCCCGAGATTCGCAGAATTGCTAGGCACAGACATGTGCCCAAGGTTGTGAAGAAGGCCGGTGAGATCAAGGGCGAAGAGCTGAAGTCGCTCAAGCGGCGGGAGGAGAATGAGCGCAAACACTCCAAGAAGGGACTGAAGAAGCGTAGGAGCGAGAGGGAGAAGATGGTTCTGGCGACTGAGCAGTGATCGCGCCCTCATGAAGATTTGTTTCGGCGTTTGAGCGGGTTGGTAGCATGGACGCGGCGCAGGTGTTGATTGCTTATAGGTAGATACCATATGATCTCGCTCAGTGGCACTTCTGAGACTGTCACGTTGATCGTTTTCGGCTGATGCTTGCCTACATCTAAATTGTCCTCTCACGTGATCAACGTCCGAGCTTTATCAAATCCTTCCCTCGTCCGTACCTCCTCGACCTCGACCCAACACCAGACATCTTCTCTACCACATCATCAACACACCACAACCGACATCATTGACCATGTCCCAACGCGGAAGCACCACCCTCTACGTTACCGGTTTCGGCCACGGCACACGCGCTCGCGACCTTGCCTACGAGTTCGAACGGTACGTACTGCAGAGATTCCCGTGCTCGACCCTAGCCATGCGCCTCCTTGGAACCTCCCCCTCCTTCCGCTCTGAAGGTCCACAAATCTCAATTTCACAATTGAGGTATCTTGGTAGCATGGACAGCGCGCCAGTCGCATTGCCATTGCGACAGGCCAGCGCGTTCATTTGGAAGTGCTCCCGATGCCGAATTGTCATACATCAACCGTGCCACAAGCCAAGAAGGCTACTGACAATCTCTAGCTACGGCCGTCTTGTCCGCTGCGACATTCCTGCTCCACGAACGGCTAGTAGTAGACTGTAAGACTCACCCTGCCATTTACGTCACGTGAGTTTAGCTGACAGCAACGTGTAGGTTCGCATTCGTCGAGTACGAAAGCCGCCGCGATGCCGACGATGCTTATCACGAGATGCACAACAAACGCATAGGACGCGACGATTTGTTGAAGATCGAGGCAAGAGGGATAATCTCTGGACTTTGCAGTCAGATGCTGACTTTTTACAGTGGGCGCGCACTCCACCATCGGCTAGCTGGAGATTCGATACCGGACGTGATGAGCGTGGCGCCGAGCGTGGCGGCGATCGTGGCGGCGATCGTGGCAGCATGCGTGGTGGTGACCGTGGAGGCAGGCGTGATCGCTCTCGCGGGCGTGGCAGGTCTGGCAGCCCTCCTCGGAGCCGCCGTGACGATGGTGACCGCGAGCGTGACTACGACCGTGGTGGTGACAGGGACCGCCGCGAGCGCCGAGACCGTACTCGCAGCCCAGAGGACCGTGACCGTGACCGTAAGATGGAGGACCGCGATGAGGAGCGCGAGCGTGAGCCTCGCGAGCGTGAGTATGAGCGCGAGAATGGCGCTACGAACGGCGAGGAACCTAAGAGTGAGCATTCAAGGCCTCCGTCCTGAAGTACAACACGCTAACCTGACCAGCTGCAGAGGTCAAGGATGAGGAGCAGCCTCCTGCGCCTGCCCACGATGATTTGGACACCGCGGAGTAGACTTTGACTGACTTGCGCAAAACCCCAGCACCGGTCGGCGGAGCATAATACCCGGCTTTGCCCCTTCGACCACGATACGGTGCCCTATCCTTCAAAAAGCAGACTGAACGAAAACGCGTGTACTTTTACCAGATCAACCTTTTTGAGGTCCCCAACAACTTTACGGGACAGTTAGCAACCGAATCGAATCGATCGAACAGCGAGCGATTACGAATCGACGCGGCCGTCTTTTATTCGTTTACCCTCCCCGTCCCTCGAAGCGCCCCTTTGTCCTTGCGTACGCATTTTCTGCAAGGCTGTGACCGTCCTCGAACGAACCACGTCCAACGGCGAATCCACGTCCTCGTTCGATCCATCATTCTCCACGACCGATACGAGACGTCTCCCGCCCTTGCATGATGTTGTTGATGATCATGACGGGCTACAGGTGAGCACTGACGTTTTCTGCTCCGTTGAACTAACCAGCATTGAAATCCTTTGGTTTTTGAAATGCGCCCCTCCTGTCAGTAATCTCGGTATATAGATATGCACAGCTCAAGACGGAGGGCGAGATTCAAAGGCATAGGTTGCGTCATACTTCAAGCAGAAACAGATCAGGAGGCACGATTAAGACTCATGCCTTGGAACCAAAAGGACATTATCTTGAGGATTCTTGAGAACAGTGTCAAAAACGAAGGGCCGTGTCTTTGAGATGTTCTCGCTATCAAAAGACCAGCTCAACGCATTTTCAGAGCTATCTTTCGAACTCGTGCTCAACGTGAAACGATGTTTTCAAATGTAGGTCGAAGTCAGACTTTCAGTAGAGGTGAGGTTGGGGACACTTTACAAGGTCAGGAAAGCATAGGTCCTATTCTCTCTGCCGTGGCTTTCATTACAACATATCTGATATAGGTCATTGTCCAAATCAATGGCGTGAGAATGGGCGGACATACAAGAATGCTCGATACGTGTGGTTTGAGTTCTGCAAAAAGGTAACTTGGGAAGAACGAAATGTTTCTTTGGGACTGGACGGAGTTCTTTGGTGTGAGAACGAAGTCAAACAGGGAGATTATTCGTGGCAAGGGAGGGGGATCCATGAGCACTGAGGGTTACTAGAAGTCAGGCGAGGAGAACATCTCGGGCAGCAAAGAGAAGCGATGGGATGATTTGAGATTTGACCAACTGAACGTGAGTGGAAGAGGTCAGGGGAACAGGATGTGCTGGGAAGGCTTGACGGATTTCAGGGGATTCATGAGGACAAATGGGTCTGTCAAGCCAGATAGGGTAAATCTTTTCGGCAACGAAGAGAAAGGTTGCGGTTTTCGAGGATCCGACGTTTTGAAAGGCGATGTTGAAATCTCAGGAGGAGTAACATTGAGGATGGTGGAGGGACCTACAGGGAATGGCAGGATATTCGTACTACGGCCAGAGAGAACTTCAGAATGAGTGGGGGGAATTCAAGGATATTCGAGGCGAATTCTTGTCATGCCAATTGAGCAAGATGGCGGTTGTACCAATGTATAAAACGAACAGAGAGAGTATCGAAAGTTTTATGCTCGGTATCGATGGAGCTTCGTAGAAGCTACCGTATAACACTGAAAGCTTGCTCCGACTACACGCGCCATGATGCTACATCCTTCGCAGTGAGGGTGCGAGATGGCTTGTCCTAATAGTTGTCTTTATCAGGGCTGCGGAGTCAACACGACGGCAGACATTCTCCTTCTTCTCCTGAGCTGAAGGCATGATAGTGGGCACATTTCTTGGCTCGACCAGGTCCTCCGTTTCAACCGCGTCTTAGCCATGACCCTCTTCATCGACACCTTCATTCTTTTGGTGCATAGCAATGCCTCCCTTTTTCTGGGCCTCAGCCTATTCCAATAGACGCTCTGCTTCAGCCAGCTGTACCTGGGGAAATGCGGCATGTTCCACCACCTCATGCATGTCCTCGTTTGACAGTCTCACCGCGTGATCGTTCGTCGACACTTCGAGATGGAGTGGAACATCTAAACTCTGTAAGTAAGAGACTAGCTGAGCTCGAAATAATGTGCTGTCGAGCGCGAGGACAAGTGCTTACGAGGAGTTTTCGGCAATCGCGAAGGCAGCATCGCGATCGCTAGCCTGACACCGGGTCATCATACCCTGTTGGATGGCAGAATATACCTGGGCTTTGATGTCAGTGAGGCCGGCAGATGTTAGGCGAAGCGCGAGAGATTCGTTGAGCGCTGGATCCTCGGACGCTTACAGCAGTTGTGCTTGCACATGGCCTTGTCACGACAGATGTGCATGCGAGGCGGCATTGTTGGTCCCACCATGATGATGGATTTGTGGGTGACTTGATAGGTGAGGTGAGACCTGATGCAGAGTGTTGGTGTCGGAAGATTGGTGGCGATGGCAGGTAAAATCATTCTAGATCTTCGGGCCTTTTGCTTGGAGGACTATGTCCATGTGAACCTCCCGAGCTGCCATCCGCTGCCAGCGCGAAGCTGTCGCGCATCAAACCGACTCTCACACTCGATGAGCTATTTCTTCCAATCGCGAACCCATTCATCTCGGTCTGCTCATCTCCTCCGCGCCCTTTTCCGTCGCCTCCATCAGCGTCGTCGTCTTCCAGAATCGCGTGTGCCTCTTTTTGGGCTTCTCGCCGCATCTTCGAAATCTTAATGTAGTTATATCCTAAACGAGAAGTATGAGAGGTAAGCATATGTCTTGGACGTTGGGGATATAGAGACAGATTTTGAGACAGCTCTCTATGCCTTCCATACTTACCCGCTATGCTGGCTATTGTGACGACCAGGCCACTGACATTTATAGGCGAAAGCTCGTCTCCGAAGGTCAAAGATGCGGCAGAGATAGTGAGAACCTCTTTGAAGATGCCGCATACTGAAAGGGTAACCACACTCGTCCGCTTTAGCAGCGCGAATTCTGCCGCAACCATCATAAATGCTAAGCATCCAGGGAATAGCAGTATCATCAATCCCAGCAGCGTCCCTTTTTCGGCCGTGAGGTTTGCAATCCCTGTTGCCAGCGCGGCAGGTCCTTCGATTGGCAATGCCAGAATCAAGAGGGCGAAGAACATCGTTGGCGTCAAGAAGAAGATGCTTGCGAAAGGATTACTCGTCGCGGGGTTCCTTAACAGCAGGATTTGCGTAAGACTCCATCTAAAGCCTGAGCAGAACGATGCACTCATGACTAGAGCAAAACCTAGAGCATTGAATGCTGTTTCGCCGGCTACCATCATGATTACACCTGCTGTCATGAGGAGAATGATCCCACAGAGACGCCATGTGGGTTTCTCAAGGCGGAAGAGGAAGGCGAAGATCAGGACGAATGCTAGGACCGAGGACTTGCACATTGTGAAGAATGTGAGGGATATGAAGCGTAGGGAGAAGTTTCCTAATCCAATGTCCAGGGCGGTTGCGGTTCCGCATGGTGTTATTCGTGTTAGGTAGAAGGTTTTGGTCATAAGAGGTTTCTTCTCCATGGGCTCTTCATCGGCGTATGTCTGAGCCCGTTTCTGGGATTGCTCGAGATTGTAGGCATCTGCGGCTGCCTGGGGTCGGAATTTGGGGAAGATCCACAGCGAGATCGAGGCGAGGCTGAACTGGACCAGCATGTGGAGGGCGGTTGTGAAGAGTGGGAAGTGGAAGTCGAGACCTTTGTGTCCAGCGGAGAACATCCACTTGTTGTAGACGCTGATGCTGATCGAAAAGGTGTACCAGAGCCCGATCAAAAGCGCATTGATGACAGTATGTTTGACCAACGTGGCCGTAGCGAGCTTCTCTTCGGCGTTCTTGTCGGCGGTGATGGTGTCTGAGGATAACAGATTGCGTCCTGTCCGCCTTTGTCGTCGTTGTCGCTTGCGTGTCAATCCAGTCTCTTCACCCTCCTCATCGCTGCGGTCTGTATTCGAATCTGATTCCGAGAGGACAGACATCTCGAGGTCTTCTGAGCTCGGAGCTCTGCCTGTGTCTGACGCCTCGTGCTGCATCTTGCCCTCGCCCTCTGTGCCCTCTGTACCCTCTGTGCCCTCTGTGTCCTCTGTGCCCTCTGACCGTGATGCTCGTCGTCGCCCAGTCCTGCCGGCTGTAATGTGATGTGCAATGCTTCCGCTCCGTGTCCTCGTAGGCGAGCGCTCCATAATTGGACGCGCAGGCCCTATAAAGTTATTCTACCTAGCCAGCATGGATGACCTGGATCCTGTTTCGCGCGGCGTCGGTTTCATGCGATGATGCAAGCGCAGATGCTTCTTCTTTCACCCGTTCGACGAAGGCTCAATCTCGATCCTTATTGTATGGTGCAACGAGTTGTGGTAGGCAGCCAAGGCCGCGTGATATTACCTTACGCTTCTTGGTCTTCCTCTTCCGGCTTGGAGTCCAACTCCTGAGATCTTCAACTTCGCGTGAGCTCGAGCTTGTCTCAGCACAGACTACCTTGGCACGCTATACCGAATTTGGCAGGCGTCCCCGTGTGAGAGGCCCAGGCGAAGCCTATGATTGGGCCGCTAAGCGAGGTGGTCTGAGTAATCTGAGACTAAGCTCGAGCGGAACCATCGATCGGCCGGGCCGTGGACCCTTGTCTTTTATTAGCAATCTGTGAATGAATGAGGTGTATCCCAAATGCTGGCAATGGAAACATCTGTTGTGATCAATGGCGAGTTGAACATTTTATCATGGAATGGTAGTTCTCATGAAATAGTGATCGCTTGAATGGTGTCAAAAGAGTGAACGTTTCTGTTTTGATTCTACTATATCGATATATATGGCCTTGAACCACCTCTTTCATTTACCCTTTCCAAGAGCTGAATCTCAGGCGAACGTGCTCAATTGAAGTTGAACGCGTTTCGACACAGCGGACAGGTGCTAGCATTGCTGCTCTTGAACCACTTGAACAGACAGCTCGAGTGGAACAGATTCTTGCACGTCGTACACCTCTTAGTCGGCAATTCTTTCGCACCACTGATGATGGAATAGCAGATTGCACAGTCCTTTTGGCCCTTGAGCGTTCCGCTGACGTTCTTCCTCCAGGCAGTCAGGGCGTCGGTGATGCTTCCGTTCTACGAAAACTGTTTGTCAGTACATGTGCCTCTAACAATCCGATCATGAATCTTACCGAGAAAGTGATGACGCCCTGGCAATTGCGCAGCCAGCTCTGCCATTTCTCTTCTTTCACTGCAACACGATTCACACTTGTCACCTTTGCAGAGTCGAGCGGATATGCTTCGGGCAAAGTGACTCTGATCGCCATCGTCTGCTCATCTACCATGTAGCCAACGTTAATCTCCCTGCTACGAAGACCGACTTTGACAGTCATGTTCTCGTAGTCGGGGTCATCTTTTACGCTCTTCTCTGCCCAGTCTGCAACGTCCTGAAGGCTTGAGACGGTGATCAAGGGACTGATGTATTTGGCAGTCCATGTTTCAATGGCTTGCGGAACTGTCCGGGAGCGAAGGTCGAGAACGTAAGCTTTGACCAGGCTGGGAAGATGAGACAATGCGAGGTAGTAGAGATGCGTAAGTAGCCATTGGACGTCTGTTTGCACTTTCTCCTCCATCCTCGGGGTGTATTCTGTGACGTTGAATTTGGAGGCATCAACAGGTCGGCCCGTGGTAAGCTGTAGGAAGTCGAATGTGAGGTCCAAAAGCCCGGTAAGATACCCGCCATCTTTCAGCTGCTCCACGTAGTCACTCTTCACACGATAACTGGAACTGTTGAAGTGATCGAAGAGGACCCGCCAGCTGTTGAGGAAGCCTTGAAGCTGCAGTGGCATGGCGTTCAGGAAGGAGGCGTCAGCAAGTGTGTCCAAGGTCGGCGCATCGATGATGAGTGAGAGCAACTCGTCTGGGAGATGGGCAGTTTTGTCTTCTAGCGCGGCGTCGAAAGATACCTTCCCCTGAGCAGCTGGAATGTGCTTATGGAGCAGATCAAAAGCTGCGCCCTGGACAGCCCACGATGGTGCGTATAGGAGCGGGAAGAGGGTTTCAGCGTCCTTCAATGGTCCAGCAGGAAGTCGTGTTATTAGGCGTTCGAGCAGCTCATTCGTAACCATCAAAGGCTTGTGAGTCTCGTCGGACAGCCCACTGGTGGCCTGCAGTAGGGTTATCAGGCCTCCGATGATGGATTCCTGATTGTCTTTTAAGCTGTCGGCCAGATCGTCATTGACTTCTTCGGTCCCCCCAAGCTTCTGCAACGCCGCGAGAAGCTTCAGCGATGCATTCGAAAGTAGCACGCCACTGTCAGACACGACATTGGCGTTGTTGGACATTGCGGTGGGAGCGTACCAGAATGATATCAGCCGCTCGATGATTTCAGTCCAATGCTCGCCGTACATGTCGACCATTCCTGGTAGCAGATTGGTCAATGCTTTGCAGATCTCAGCTTTTACAGCCTGGGAAGCGTTCGAGTCGAGCCATGACAACACACGCTTGACCATGAAGATAAGTCTGTTTTTGGCAACGGTCGCTACGATGTCCTCCTGCGTGTTCAAGATGGCATTGAGCACAATCAACGACTCCAACGCCGTCTCCTCGTTGGTCTCGATATCGAGGGCAGTGATATCTGCTACAAGCTCGTTGCATATGCGGGTGAGTGACTGGCTTCCGGCTAGTGGCTGAGAGTACTCCACAATGTGCGAAGTCAACGCGAGCGTATTTTTGGCGGAGCGTATTGACTTGAGTCTGTCGCCCGACGTCATCGCTTGCTCGTTGGTATATCCATGCAGCTCGAATACGTTCTGATGCGCTTTTACTGCCGCGAGTGCGGCATAATACGCCATTGGGGAGTTGTTTCCGGCGCCTTCTTGCAGCTCTACAAAAGACGAAAAGAGTGGTGCATGCTCGGAGTCTTGGCCTAGTGCTGCGCTCTCGAAATGTAATCTGAGAACGGCGTTGGCATCAACCACGAAGTCCATGACCTCATGCTCCAAAGCCTTGGCCTCGTTCGGCTTCCAAAGACCGTTGGCACCGAGAATACTCGTGGTGTCTTGTGCGAGTAGCACGCAAATACTCATGAGGGCCAAGTCTGATGCAATGTCCTTGGCAGCAGTCTCCGGAAGCTCGGTCCTGTTGAGAACTCGAGCCAGGTACATGGCGATTCGCAGAGCTTGGGAAAGACCTTCTGCGTCGTACTCAACAGCACCAGCTGATTTTGCGATTTCTGACTGGGCAAGATGCACCGCGCCACCGAGGGGACTAAGCAGAGCCAAGGATGCCTTTGGTGGCTTCACAGTGGCCACGACCGCGTTATAGAAGATCTCGTTGTTTGGAAGTAGCTCTTCGAAGTCGGCTTTCTCTGAGCCAACCTTACTCACTAGGTCGAGAACCGTGTCAATCGGCAGAGACGCGGGTGAAACTTTCTCGAGATTTTGCAAGATAACGCCATACTTTGCGCCAGATGCTGCAGAGCCCATGGCCGATGTCAGGCGGTTCGACAACGACGAAGCCTTGTCTGCAGTTGCATCGTCAGGAGACTGTTCGAGACGCAGTACGCTCGGTAGCAACAGCTCACCCATTGCATTAGAGCTAGCCATGAAAGCTTTCACAGCTTGCTCGTTTGTTGCAACAAGCTTCTCGAAAGCCGCGAGGTTGATTTGCACAGCAGGACCTGACAATGACAACCCTTTCGTCAAGTTGGAGAGAATCTCATCTGAGGTGTCGGACCCAGCAACGCCGAGTTTCATCAGACTTGACAACAAATCTGTGGCGCTGGCATCAACACTGCTAGTCGAGATTGCCGCAAGATAGCTTTGAAACCGAACCGATTCCAGAGCAAGCTCGATTGCTGGTTGTGATGTATCCGAGGGAAACAATGTTTGCAGTGCCTGAATCTTCTGGGTATCAGACTCTTTGCCCTCCAGAATAGCCTCGAGTGTGTTCTGAAATGCTTTCGAGAACTCGGGAACGGACGCTAAGGTATACATGCATCGTACCAGATGCTTCCAGGAAGGACTGTAGACTAGTGAAGGTAGGTCGTTGACAAGGAAATCGACAAGAGAAGTTCGAAATTCCTCGTGCGATAACAGATTGGATCCGCAGGCCTGAAGCTGGTGATCGATCACAGCCGCGGCACCATATGGTTTCCCGTTGCGAGCCTTTAATAAAGAGATGTTTTCCTTCAGGATTTTAGTGTTTGCGATCTCAAATATAGCAGTGACCGAATCCGGTAAGCCATCACTTTGTTTGAAGAGCTCCCGCTGAAGGCTTGCCCATCGATCACCAGCAGTTGCAACCTGCTTTTGGGAGGTGTCGAAGTCTTTTGACTGCTCAGGCTGGGATGTCTTTGCAAGTTCAATCACTTGATCCGCCAAGCTTTCCCACCTGCTTTCCAGCAATGGACAAATTCGCTTCACGAGCGTGACCTTGGAGACAGTGGGCGCAGCCTTGGCGCCGGCGATGCTCCATTGTGCAGTCTTGTCCGAGGGACACACGTACTGGCGGATAAGTGGCAGAGCGTACTCTTCCAAGATCTTATCACAATCCTTATCAGACAGCGATTGGATTCCAACATCAACCAGTGTGAAGTAAGCTGGCCAGCTCGACGAGGCATTCAAGCGTTCCTCCCGCTTCCCAACACCATCTCTGGCGGCCGCGAGAAGGTCTGTAACCTCATCGTAAGAGGTAGGAAGTACTTGGCTTGGTAGATTGCGAAACACACTGCTCATCGCATCCCAAAAGCTCGAGGCGCCAGAGTGTGACCCATTCTTGACACATTGTCGTAAACGAGAGACGGCAGGTTTCTTCTCATTGTATGCATCAGTCCAGACCGTTGGCGAGGATCTTGTAAGCAGATCCAGTGTTTGCGCAAAGTCCGAGGCTGACCCAGTCTGGTCAGAGGTGAGACCTTTGTAGATGTACGCATGCGAGGCAAGTTTCAGGTTGTCGTTCACTAATGCGTTTTGCTTGTGCAGACATACGCGGGCAAGTCGGTGCATAGCCTTTCGAACGCTGCCATCAGAATGAGTAGCAGTATCCCATAGCTTTTTCTCGCTGAAAATCATCTCATAGGTGGGACTTTGCTTCGAAATCTCGTCGGTTTGAAGATGCTCCAACAAGCTAGATACCACAGCAATACTAGTCGCGAGAACGCGAGCATGTGTGGCTTGCGCGTCATCAGTGCTTACAGCTCGCTCATCGCTCAGTGTCTGCACGGTCTCATTGAGCAGCGCATCTTTGCTGTACTGCAATATAGATTCCTGAAATGTTCTTCGCAGGCCGTCAATCTTATCCTGTGTCGGGAAAACGATAGCCAGTGCATCTGAGGCTGCCTTACCAGCTGCTCGATCGGTATCATATACACCGGCGAGCCAGGGACCAGAGAGCTGTGTGAGGTACTTGGCAACGCGCTTTCCACATTTCGCACAGAGCTGGCCGTTCAACGTGTGTGCAAGTTGTCGCACCCGGCGAGCATTATCGATTGAAAGCCGAGGAAACAATCGGACCCAGGTTTCGAGTACCGCATCGTTGAGATCGACGTTTTCGGCCAGCAAGAACACTTGCAAGTCCTCAAGCGCTTTCGCCTTGGTAGTGGCATCCTTTTTGCTGAGGTTCTTGAAGGCTACCACGACGTTCGCATCGCCAATGAGGGAGTAATCCAAAGGTTCCTGGATATACGAAAGCGCGGAAGATTGTGTCGAGCCAAAACCAGAAGATCCAAAAGCACCAACTCGCCCGCTACTTGCTTGCGACTTGAATTGCCGCTTCATGCTGAGAGCGGTTCCCGTTTGCGCTGTCCGTAAGGAAGTTCTGTGTCCGAAAATGAGAAGAAATTCGCAATGCCAATCGCTGCACCCGTTCAATCCTCACTCCGAACAAGCATCCCACTCCAATTTTTACGCTGATGTGAAGTAGTTTGTCGAAGATGACGAGATGATGTCAAAAATGTTACTTGCTGTTGCCGTCCGTGCTCAGATTGCGCTAGCATGGATCGCGCGACGGCGGTAACTCGTTTTACAGGTACCGTGGACGTACTCTCATCTTCACATACCTTCCCATCACACATGCCAGGGCAAGCGCGAGACACCGCCATTACGACGGAGGGTAAGAACCGCACGCAGTCACCACGTTCTCCTCAGCAAAAGGCCCCACTGCCGCTTCCACTGAGATACGGACAACAATGTGGCGACGAGCATGATTGGCCGTGAACTTCGCTCTCAGCTCACCACTACTTCATCATGAAGTTCTTCATCGAGGACCTTCCGGTCCTCTTCCCGTATCCTCGTATCTATCCAGAGCAGTATGCCTACATGTGTGATCTCAAACGCACACTGGACACGGGAGGCCATTGCGTCTTGGAGATGCCTTCGGGGACAGGAAAGACAGTATCTCTGCTCTCACTCATTGTAGCCTACCAGCAGCATTATCCAGAGCACCGAAAGCTCATATACTGCTCTCGTACAATGTCGGAGATCGAGAAGGCGCTCGCGGAGCTTGCCGCACTGATGAAGTACCGCTCTGATCAACTGGGCGTGGTGGAGGATTTCAGAGGACTTGGACTGACGAGCCGAAAGAACCTCTGTCTTCACCCATCAGTAAAGCGGGAGAAGAGTGGCGCAGTCGTTGACTCGAGGTGTCGAAGTCTGACCGCAGGCTTCGTCAAGGAGAAGAAGGAGCGCGGTGAGGATGTCGATCTTTGCATCTATCACGACAATCTCGATCTATTGGAGCCACACAACCTCATTCCTCCTGGAGTCTGGACGCTCGATGGCATGTTGAGGTATGGCGAACAGCAGAAGCAGTGCCCTTACTTTACGGCTAGACGAATGATGCCGTTTTGCAATGTGATCATATATTCATATCATTATCTTCTGGACCCGAAGATTGCTGAGCGAGTTTCGAAAGAGCTCTCCAAAGACTGCATAGTGGTTTTTGATGAAGCACACAACATTGACAATGTCTGCATCGAGTCTCTGAGCATAGATCTGACTGAAGACTCTTTGCGAAAGGCGGCTCGAGGTGCCAGTAATCTGGAGAGGAAGATCACGGAAATGAAAGATACAGATGCAGAGAAGCTGCAGAATGAGTACTCCAAACTGGTCGAAGGGCTACGAGAAGCAGATGAAGCACGAGATGAGGGAGCCTTCATGTCAAATCCTGCGTTGCCAGATGATCTTTTGAAAGAGGCTGTTCCAGGCAACATTCGGCGGGCTGAGCACTTCACTGCATTCTTGAAGCGATTCATAGAATACCTTAAAACCCGCATGAAGGTCCTTCACGTCATTTCGGAGACACCTCCATCTTTCCTCCAACATTTGAAGGAGCTTACCTTCATTGAGAAAAAGCCGCTTCGGTTCTGTGCCGAGCGTCTTACATCTCTCGTTCGAACCTTGGAACTCACAAACATTGAGGATTATCAACCATTGCAAGAAGTGGCTACTTTCGCAACCTTGGTCGCCACCTACGATACCGGTTTCCTGCTGATCCTCGAGCCTTACGAATCAGACACAGCGACGGTACCAAATCCGATACTCCACTTCACTTGTCTAGACGCTGCAATAGCCATCAAGCCAGTATTTGATCGCTTCAGCTCAGTCATCATCACATCCGGAACCATTTCTCCTCTTGAAATGTATCCAAAGATGCTTGGGTTCACCGCCGTGGTCCAGGAGTCATACGCAATGACCTTGTCACGACGCTCGTTCTTGCCCATGATTGTCACTAGAGGGTCAGATCAAGGACAAATGTCATCTGGCTTCCAGACCCGAAGCGATCCCGGAAACGTTCGAAATTACGGCAACCTCCTCATCGAATTCTCTAAGCTAACGCCAGACGGGATCGTGGTCTTCTTCCCATCCTATCTGTACATGGAGAGCGTGATTTCCATGTGGCAGAGTATGCATATTCTAGATCAGGTCTGGAAGAGCAAGCTGATCTTGGTGGAGACGCCGGACAGCCAAGAAACTTCTCTTGCGCTCGAAACATACAGAACAGCTTGCAGTAACGGCAGAGGCGCTATACTTCTATGTGTCGCCCGCGGGAAAGTCTCCGAGGGTATTGATTTCGACCATCACTATGGCCGTACTGTGCTTTGCATCGGCGTTCCATTTCAGTACACCGAATCTAGAATCCTCAAGGCACGCCTGGAATTCCTCAGAGAGACCTACCGTATCCGCGAGAACGACTTCTTGTCCTTCGATGCTATGCGGCATTGCGCCCAATGTCTTGGTCGGGTCCTTCGAGGCAAGGACGATTATGGAGTCATGGTCATGGCCGATAAGAGGTTTGCGAAAAAACGCAATCAGCTGCCGAAGTGGATTGGAAGCGCAATGATGGACAGTGATGCAAATATGTCCGTTGATCAAGCGGTCGCGAAGGCGAAGGGTTTCTTGAAAGGAATGGCCAAAGATCAGCCTGCTGAGGAGCAAGAAGGCGTCAGTAATTGGAGCTATGACAATCTCATGGAGCATCAAGCCAAACAAGCCGCAGAAAATAACTACGAGCAGAAAGCTATCGAGACTAATGGGAATGGCTATCATACAGATCAGATCATGGAGGAGGCTCAGGCTGACGAGGACGATGGCATGGGCGTGGATCCCGACATGGATGCAGCGATGATGGCTTTGGATGCTTGAAGCTGAACCACTGATCCAGCTTGTGTTCCCGCTAGCATTCACCAACACCTCTTGCATCCATCGTCAGCGTTGCACGTTGTGCAAACTTCATGTTTTTGAGAGTCAGTGGCCACGGAAAAATCACTGTCTTCTGATTGGACCAAATGCTAATTACAATAACAAATGCTATGAGCACAAAATTTCAGCCTACCCGGCCATTATCGCTGTCCATCTCGCAGATACAAAAATCTCTGGTATCTTTCGTTGGTCCATCGGCGGCACTTTTTGCCCCAAATCATCATAGGAACTGTCGTCATCTGGAAAACGAAGGACAAAACGCCAATGGCGATGAATGTGTTCGAAAGCCCGCTCGCGTTGATCCAGTAGCCTAGAATGTGTCAGTTTGCAGGCTCTGGGCACAATGTCACTCAGCGCGTTACTCACTAGTCACGAAAGTGAAAAGACAAGCTAGAGTGTTGTTGATAACAGCAACTCCAACCATGCCTTCGAGCACCATGTCAGGATACGCATCCATAAGATACGCCATCGAAATATCGCCGGCGCAACCAAATCCGAAGCCGATCATTCCCAGTCCCACATACGCTGCTGGCCAATTAAGTCCTTTGCCCGATGCAATCCCGAAGAGCATCAGGCCTGCTGGGTTGATGATAGCGCTGAGGAACATGAGCCACAACCGGTCTTCAGCTTCACTGACACCTCCACGCTTGCGTGCGATCCAGCGCACGAATACGTCAGAGTACCATCCACCGTAGATACACCCAAGGGTTGCACCTATGAGGGTTGGTACATTCATAACGGCCACTGCCGAATTTGAGTAGTTCCAAGGGGGATCGTAATAGTTATCCTCCTCAACGGTCAAGTAAAAGGTCAGCCACGCATCCTGTGCTCCCCACTGTAGGCCGGAGTAAAGAACAGCAGGAAATCCAAATACACGCAGTGTATGGAAGAGGCGGTGGAAGTACTGCTTGAATCCGGTGCCGATCATATTTGGAGCTGGGGTAATAAGAGCAATCCGCTGACCATATGTCTTTCGCCTATCCTCTGGGAAGGCATTGCTTTCACTGGAGTCCCTGACATCAAGCTGATTATTGTCAGGCGTCTTCTTGTCTTCATCGATGGTCTGAATCGGTTGACCGCCTAGATGGCGGCCGAGGATGGCTTCGCGATGGAACGATGTCTCCTCAAGGCCGAAGTAAAAGACCAGCAGCGTGGCACCAGAGATGATGACGCTAACCCAGCCAACCCATCTCCAGTTATAGACGGCAATATAGCCCGATACTAATGGACCCAGGAACGTTCCAACGGATGTACTCCAGATATATAGCCCTAGAACGGAGCCTCTTTGATGCTGGAAAAACAAGTCCGACAGAGAAAGCTGTGCCAATGCTTCCGCACATCCTTCCGAGGCACCGACGAAGAGCTGGCACCAGATCGAATCTTCGATGCCTTCGATTCTTGCAAACCATATGGAGCCAATTATGGAGAAGAGAAGACTTATGAGGTATTGAATACGTCGTCCGAACAGCCAAGGCATGGGACTAGCCAACAAAGTCCAGTAGCCGATTCCAATAAACAGCACTCCGGCAGCCGTGTTGGCTACGGAATAATGAATGCCTAACTCGTCCAGCATGCCGTCCCCGGCCGCTCCAGCACTGTTCGACGTTGCAGCTGTAAGGCCAGTAATGAACAAAACAAGCGCGGCATGCCAATACTTCCTCCATGAGGACCAATTCAATGGGTCGTTAGGACTCGAAGTGGGTGGCGGAATCAGGGTGAGTTCCTGGTCGCGGAGATCTCCTCCGTCCTGCACAAACAGCTGCACAGTCCCAGGTAATGGCTGCTCGTTGATGTCTGCCATGGTGTCTTCAATGACGGTATTCCTTCAAGTGTTGCCAGGGAGGTATGCGTTATTGCCGTTACGCAATGTGTTAGACGAGTGTCGTGTGACACCCCGCCACAATGCAGTCGATGCTGTTGCTGCTGCTGCTGTTTTCACGTCGTTTGCTGTCCGTCACCAGAAGTGCATGTCTACTTAAGAGTGGTATCGAGCAAGACCTCCTGACGATAAGAAGGGACGCGCATACCTATCTCAAAGACCTGGTCGAGAATGTCGGCTAGAAGAGATGAGATAACCTCCATCGCAGGATTTTTCTTATCGGTGCGAGAGGAGAAATGTCCTTCATCGGAAGGCCATACCAAATCGAAGTTAGCCTTTGCGATCCTCCACGTGCTTGGCAGACTTGGAGCTAGTCTCAGATGCACAGACCACCTCGCTTCGGTGACCAATTATATCGCTTCGCGTAGCACCTTTACACGGTGGTCTAAGGGCGTAACTAGGGATTTACGTAGTGTTACGTAGCTCTACCGCAAAATTAGTATAAGCATACTACGTAGCTTTATACACTAGCCTATTTATCGATTTCATTCCTATACGCCTTTAATTAAATTTCTAAGAGTATAAAGTATATATATTAATACCCTAAATAACGCTATTCGGTTTGTTTTCCCTAATTCGCGTGTTTAACGCGGTGTTCGGGCGTCTAAAGCT
>MWSQ01006036.1:0-83808 GCA_002116395.1 Ramularia endophylla | reverse complement strand
CTGTCACATGCTAGTTTATGCGGGGATTTCATGGTTTATTGACTAGTCTCCGCCTCGCACCGTACCTCGGATTCACCGTTGTACCTGCAAAGAGATGTCTCACTCTCACTCACCAAAACAACGCTCGGGATAACTGTACCCATCTTGGACAGCGTGGTTAAGGTCTGGTTCGCCTCGCCTTCTCCTTTAACTCCACAACTCAATCAACGCCGTTTTCGTGGTACACTTGGCCTTCTTTCGGTCTCACAGCAAGGAGCCTGGTTCGGAAAGTTACGCGCGTGACTATCCGGCCTTTGCATGTGTTGAGGAGGATTCAGGACTCAAGTAGCTTGCCTCGCAATTACGCGTCCCCAAGCTCGTGGGTAGGCCGCGATAAGCAGAGGGAGTTTTGGCGTGCACCAGTATCATTGGAGAAGTGATCCGGTAAGAAAAGGTGGCTGTCCTCGTTTTGAAGGTGCACAGGGCTGCCTGTCTATCTCGGCGAGGAGGATGCAGAAGGTACAGAAGAGGATGCACTTATGCCATATGCGTATCAAAGTTGGTTGGAGCCTGAATCTGTAAGCGAAGCGCATGAGAAGGATGTAAACTGGAGCGAAGGATCACTCCGAGTGTTGCTAACGGCGCTGTTGAGGACAACCATATATAGCGCCTAAGGATCAATGGCTTGCGGCGCAGCACATATCTACGTTCAAATACAAATCAAGGTACGCCGTCATTGCCAAGGTGTCTGCCAAACCTTCAACCATGACTACCATCGCAATCATCATCGGAAGCACTCGTCAACCGCGCCTTTGCCCTGCGATCGCTCATTATGTCCATGCCACTGTATCCGCGCACGCCACCTCAATGGCCATGGACGTCCGAATCGACATGGTTGATCTTGTAGAGCAGAAACTTCCTCTCTATAACGAGCCTGCCATTCCCTCGCACCTCCCAACAGATGACCCTACGCCACATTATGCATATCAGCACACTCAAGCATGGTCAGCGAAGATCCGCCAGTACCAAGGCTTCATCTTCGTGACGCCGCAGTACAATTGGAGCGTGCCGGCCAGCTTGAAGAATGCGCTGGATTACCTCTTCCACGAATGGTCCGGCAAACCGGGCGCCATCGTCACTTACGGCACCAAGGGTGGCGGAAAGGCTGCCGACCACTTGCGGGGCATCATGAATGGCTTGCGCATGAAACCGGTGCCTACCGATGCGGCCCTGCGCACCACGGAGACTCTTTTGGACTCCTATCTACGTGACGGTTCTCTGGAAGCGAACGTGCTGCAGCAGTGGCATGAGTCGGACGTCGAACAGCGGCTACAGCGGGCTTTGGAGCAGATTATGGACGAGCTGATCTGAGGGTTTGATGGAGAGATGCTGAAATCATGCAATGGTTTATGTACATCCTTAGTATTGTGGTATGGAGTCTTACTTTGAGGGAATGCGATTTGATTAGCCGCCCGCTCGGCCCGCTCGGCCCGATTTACGCTAATGTGACTTCCTGAGAGCAGTAACCTCGGGACACTTCGAACTTGAGGGAAGAAGGTCGCAAATTTTGTGGCCTTCTTCATTCATCGCGTGAACAAGATCCACACAAAGATGTCGGCCGCAGCGCGGAACATGACACCAACTGAGCATTACTTTTTACTCGAGCTCGAGCTGGTCCAGCTGTTTAGTGCGACCTCCTCAAGTGAGACGACTGGAAGCTTGAGAGCTGGCGGCGCAGTGCACATTATAGCGCAAGCCTTCTAAATGAAAAGATGTGATGAGTGACTGCTTTGGCGTACCACACAGATCACGTTGCGGGCGGCCTCACGAGGCTGCGAAGTTCAGAGGAGAGATAGGCGTTTGAGGAGCCAATCCAGCCACAGATGATAGCCTTGTCCGATCGACCTCACGATTTGCATCTGCAGTCAGCTGCAGTATGTACCACCCCGCTATACCGGTGAGTTGCTGCAGGGTAGCGCCCACGGGGCGGCCTCACATATGAGGCACTGCTATCGTGGCCCTGACTGAAGCATATATTGCAACACACAATGACTGCCTTGCTACATCAAGAAACACAATAGCCTCTGTCGCCCAATCATTCAACAGCCTTTACCTCGCCAACACTCCCCGAAGCAAAAATGTCCGAGGCACAGACTCAGCAGGCTTGCCACGATGGAGATCCAAGATCCGATCAAGACATCCAGCAAGGTCGTCCCGACTTTAGGGCACAAGTTCGACCCGCAAAAACTGCGGCTCAGGTATTAAATCTGATCCGATGTAGAGGTCTCGCTTACGAAATGAGTAGGCTCAATTCGTTGTCGGCGATCGTGTGCATCTGATCACCTCCTCAATGGAGTGGCCAATGGTAGTGCATGACACCAAAAGGAGTAGAGAGACCCGATTGATGCTGTACCAACTCAAGGACACCACTGACCAGCTGTACAACAACGGAGAATGGGTGGGGCAGGGTAGCCTCGGAAAGCGATAGTTGCATGCATGGCTGAGGCTGATAGCCGAAGCTGTGATGCATGCAAATTCGAGCCTGGTCTAATGTCAGACTATGAGACTCTTATATTGGACGTCATCTCAATCATCAGTCGACATTGACTCCCTATCATTTACAAGGAAAGTCATCCATTCTCTCCCGCTCCAACTCACACATCAGTGCCTTGATGATAGCATCCATCAGCCATGTTCTCCTTCAGCTCTGAAGGAAACGATCAAAACAAGGACGAGGGCGGCGAGCCTGTGTCACCAACCAACTCGGAGTTAACGATGGTAAATGGCTGCCAAGTTAAGGACGCAGAAAGCCAGTCTCATCGTCCAACGAGTGAGCACAGTCATGATACTTCTTGATTGCTGCTGAACATCATTGAAGGGCCACTTCTGCATCGACTGCTGGCACTTTTATGCAGACTTAAACCACATGCCAAGCAACAGATATTGGACGAGCACGTGCAAAACCAGCCAGACCCACCTATAATTGCATTCACGGAGCAAGGGGTGGCGGTTAGGACTCGTAAGCACTGCCGACGTTGAACATCAATAACAAGTTAACCTGATATGAATGTAGTGGAGGGTTTCCCGAGTGGCTACCCGCGCCTGGCAAGTTTTGCGGACAGCCACGACAACTTTATGTTGTATCGTCGATTTGGGTATTTATCATCTAGACTTTTGCTGGACAAACAGGACCAACTGCGAGCTCTCGAAGACAAGCTGGAGGAGTTGGACGTGGACGATACGTGGGACCATCCTGACCGGCTACAGAGACGAGAGTTACAGGGTGAAGAGAGGACAAGACTTCTCAACGAAATTCAACACAAGTTCGTTGATTACGGTCAGTCTGATGGAACAAGAGTCTCAAGCACTGTTCAATGCTGACGAGACACAGCCTCTGTTCTTTCAGCGGCGCAGCAACTCATGAGTTTCAACAAGCCGACGGCCAGCGAGCAGACCAGCGCAGTGAACTATGTGAGAAATAATGCACCTGTCGATCCGAAAGAAACATTCTATGTCAGTAGCGCATGCTCTGGGCCATTGTTGAAGGGTAACTGCTCCCTCAAATATTGACTCCTTCCAGGTGAATCATAAAGAAGATCTGGTCACTTTGCGCCCAGGCTCAGAATACGCATGGCTCGACTCGTTGATCGAAAAGGTCTTGAGATGGACACATTGTGGCTTGGTTGAGGTAAGATCAGATCAGAACTTCCTTGATACAGCACAGCTGATCCATCGTCCAGTGGGTGTTCTGTTCGAAGGTAAACAAACATAGTGTTGCGATCAATCTGACTGACTGACTGACAAGACAAACAGGAATCAAGGCTGAAGTCATCGAATCCTCTGAACATTTACTACTGCCAACGCCGTATAGCAGGGTTTGCGATGAGCGTAGTTGCGCTGATGATTTTGTTTCTTCTCATCGTCCCTACTTACTGGCTTTCTCATATCGTCAGTACGCACGACGGTGAACTTTCATCGAATGCGAACTCACTTTGCATCGGCATTCTACTGCTATTTACCTTGCTATTCTCGACTGTACTTTCGCTTTTCACAAGCGCGAGAAGGCATGAGATCCTGGCTAGTGCTGCAGCGTCAGTGTTCAAGCATGCACATCAACCACCATTCGCTAACAAGAATTACAGGTACTGTGCCGTGCGTAGACTTCGGAGAGAAAAGGTTGACCCTTATCAATGTCAAACTAACTTTTCTATAGGTACTCGTGGTGTTCCTTGGAAATGTGGGCAATACAGTGGCTCATTGAAATATATAGTGTAATTGGATTTGAAGCCATCATGATTATAGTAGAAGGCGCCGGGCGAAAGCCTTCCTATTGCACAGACCACAAATGAGCTTCTGAGGGTGTGCTCGGTTACACACGTGCATACGCGCTGGTAGACAAGGCTGTGCTACATCTCGGTGGGGTGGGGCCCGTTTCCCACAAGCAATGAGGCTGAGCGACCGGCTTGAATGTCTCAATGCAGGTCATGTAAGTAAGGCTGATGAATTCGAGACCCAGTATGTATAGAACGCTATGGCCGCAGTGAATGGATGATTTCCCACAGACTTTATTGCTTGAGCGGTTTCCATGACTTCCAAGATGGAACTGGCCGATGGCCCATCAAAACGTTCGTTCCCAGATGGAACGCAAGGCATGCTGCCGTCAAAGAAACCCAGAACGTTACATTCTGTTGCACAAGAGCGGTATCGTATCTCCTGGGACGAACAGATGGGTTTCTCGAGGAAGTCGGTACGATACAATAAGACTTCCGTACTGCTGTTATCGTGGGAAGAACATTACGATGATCTCAAGGTCAAACCTGAAGTATGTAGCCGAGTTGTCGAACTGCAAGAAGGTAGACTAATCTGCAAACCAAGGTAGAAGAATTGCAGCATGTTTTCGAAGACCTCTATGGGTTCAAGGTCTACAATGAGCACATCAATGAGTATTCCAAGTCCAAGAGAAAGCCACAACTTCAGTGCAAGAAACTCCTCACCGATTTTGTGTATGAAGAAGACAACGAAAACAGTCTACTCATCGTCTACTACGCCGGACATGGATTCAGCGATGAGATGGTGCGGGAGCGTGATATCAAATTGGCAGGGTATTAACGTTCCGCAAACACAAGTTGGGAGAATCAATGCTGACATCGGCGTCCAGCAAGTTGAGTTACAGTGAGAGAGCCAATGATATCCATAAAAGGAACGACATCATTTGGTCGAAAGTCGAAGGCGCTATTCGGGACATCGATAGCGACGTGCTCCTGATATTTGACTGCTGCCATGCAGGTCGATTAGGAACACGCACACGAGGCGCTCAGCATAACAATTTCGAGTTCCTCGGCTCCTGTGGCGCAGAACAGTTGACAAGATCTCCTGGCAAGGAGTCTTTCACCCAGGCGTTGATTTGGGCATTGTCTGAGCTGGCTCCAAGTGATGCTCCTTTCGACACAGTAAAACTCCTCGCCAAGATCGTCAAGCACGAAGGCTTCCCTCATGATCAAGTTCCGTGTCTCGCGTTTCGAGACCATCCTAGCAACGAGCATGTTGTTATTGCACGGAAGAGCTTGGTTGATGCTGCAAAGGTACCCACCCGCGAAGCAAAGCAGGAAGAGATGGAACACAAGGAGTCGATCGACATTCGTTTGCACTTTGACTCTTTTGTCGACGAGAAAGTCATTGTAGCAACGGCCACGGAATTGAAACGTCTGATCGATGATCGGACCAATGACTTCCACGTCAAGGATATTGCTTTCAAAGGCAAGGTGTCTCTGTTAGAAAGGACTGCATCCGAGTTTGTCAAGAAGGCCAGGAACGCTTCCATGGATAAGATGGTTTTAGTTCCTCCTGGAATCGCTACTGTCCGAACAGATCTATCGGCTTCTGCCAACGCAATCCTCACGTTGACTCCAGATCTTGATGACGACAATCATCCTTGGGAAACCGCTGGCGTGGAGGGCGATCGCCTCATAAAACAAAAAAAGAGTAGAGACGAGAAGTCTATGCACAGCAAAGAAGCCTAAGCTAAATGACAACGCGGTTCGGCACACGCGTGTCAGTGCGGAGTACATGCGGAGTACATGAGCTTCGATGCAGAGCTGGAGCTTCTCCGACCTGAAGATACATGCCAATTCTGTAAAGACATCAGTATGTGGGATTGGAGGGGTCGGTGGTGGGGTTGTTCCTCTTATCCGAAGCAGTAAATATACAGCATAGACTATGCCCTCTCAAATGTCGAAATCGTGGCCAAATCTAGCTCCATCTCATATACCAAAGTCTTACCTAGCTGTGGAACTTTTGCATCCGTTGAGAAGCAACCTGCAAGATGCCGGGAACAAGGAATGGCCACGCAGGATCTGCGCTTTGCAGTGTTAACGAGTTCACTGCGAAGGAGTATGACTATGTATGTGCATCCAGAGAATTTCAGATGAGTACACAGCCTGACTGAGCAGATTGTCGTCGGAGGTGGAACGGCCGGCCTCTGTGTCGCAGCTCGCCTAACCGAAAATCCCAATGTCAATGTCGGAGTCATCGAGGTAAGAGCTTCAATGTCTCACAGAAACAATACTTGCTGATCTGAAATGGCAACAGATCGGCAAGAACCTCATGGACGACCCTCAAATCTCCACACCAAGTCTCTATCCCACTCTCATCGGACGAGAAAAGTATGATTTCTGCTACGTCTCCGAGCCCGTCAAGACCGCTGGAAACAAGAAGTACTCCATGCCTCGTGGTCGTGTACTCGGCGGTTCGTCCGCCATCAACTACTTGATGTACGTCCGTGGTTCGCGAGGAGATTACGATGGCTGGGAGTCGCTAGGAAACAAAGGCTGGGGTTGGGACGACATGGTGCCATACTTCAAGAAACACCAATGTCTTGATCCTGCGGAAAAGCAGCCTCCAAACAAGCAGTTCATGCCGAACGGAGCCTTGGAGAAGTATCACGGAAGTGATGGACCAATCCACACCTCGTTCAACGACCACTATGAGCCGTTCGAACATGATTTTTGCGAGGCTGCATATGAGGTTGGTGGGAAGGAAAGGACTTTGGTGGATGCCTGGGGTGGCGACCATATGGGCTTCTATTCGAGTCTCGCTGCTGTCGATCGATCTTCGGATGCTGGAAAGCGGTCTTATGCAGCTACTGGCTACCTCAGACCCAATCTTGGTCGTCCAAATCTCAAGGTATTGACTGAAGCTTTGGCTAGCCGAATAGTGCTGGAGGGGAACACGGCTACTGGTGTTGAATTCATCCATAATGGGAAGAAGATTGAAGTCAAGGCTTCGAAAGAGGTCATCTTGTCTGGAGGCACGATCAACAGCCCACAGCTCTTGGAACTGTCTGGTATTGGAGATCCCGAAGTACTGAAGGCGGCCGGTGTTGAATGTCTGGTCAAGAACGAAAGAGTTGGCGCCAACTTCCAAGACCACGTCCTAGGCGGTATGCTCTACGACCTCGCAGACGGCGTGATTTCAATGGACTCCTTTCACAACGAAGAATACCAAAAAGCCCAACAAAAAATTTACGAGGAAACTAATCTCGGTCCCTTGGGCAGTCCTGGAATGCTCATGGGCTTCGTTTCTTACGCCTCCATAGTTGACAAGGAAACCCTCGACAGCACAATCAGCGAGATCAGGAAGAACTCTTTGGCCAAGACCGATTTCGAGAAGAGGCAGGAAGATGTGATTGTTCAACAGCTTTCCGACCCGAAATTCGCCAACATCCAAACGTTCTGCATCCCATGCCAACTGGATTTGAGTGCAGGAGAGAGCCAAGTCCAGTTCTTCTCCGCACCACCTAATGGGAAGAACCGCGTCTCACTCTTGACTTGTCTTGAACACCCTCTATCGCGAGGTACAGTTCATATCAAGAGCTCCAATCCTCTGGACCACCCTGCCATTGATCCAGGATACTTCCGAAACGGCGCCGATGCGAAAATCCTGGCTGCAAGTATCAAATGGATGGACAAGGTGGCAAAGCGTCCGATCCTCGCAAAGAGCCTGGGAGACAGAATCCTTCCTCCACAGAATGCCAGTATTGAAACCGAGGAAGAGCGTGTTGAGTTTGTGAGAAACCACATCTCAACGCAGTACCACCTTATTGGCACTTGTACCATGGGCGAGGTGGTCGATGACAGGCTGAGAGTCAAGGGAGTCAAGGGGTTGCGAGTCATTGATGCAAGCGTCTTCCCTGGTCATGTCTCTGGTAACATCATGTCGACGACATATGCGGTGGCAGAGAAGGGAGCCGATTTGATAAAAGCGGATGACGGAAGGTTCTGATGCACCCTGTAGATGCAGTCCTGATCGCAATGCTTACGACGTGCCGTTGTCAACGGTAGAGGTAGTTGTTCGTAAACATGTTCCCATAGTAGTCCATCTCCTCGTCGTTCCTAAGAGCATTATTACAGCGCACGACTTGCACGATACCGTTCCACAGGCCTTCGGTCTCAGCTCCCACATGGCCAGCTGCGAGGCTCCGTTGGTGTGCAAGCTTGCGCTCCTTGCGAAACTCTGAGATCATCGCAACATTGTCGACCATTGGCTTTTGTGAAGCGATCCGGGCAGAAGTAGGCACAGACTGTCCAAAGCTGACTTCCTTGTCGTTCGAACCAGAGAGGAAGCTAGGGCGACCTGTCTCAAGCGTTGGAAACACGCATTCCTCCTCGCCGAAGAAACTAAAGTCCGTCTCGGATGCAGACCAGAGTTTCTCACTATCTCGATCTTCAGTCATCGATTTCGTGTCCAAATGCTGCCACGGGCTGCCACCCTTGCCACTTCTGTCGACTGGCGCAAGTTCCAGAACAAGCCGTTTCAAAGCAAATAGCTTCGTAGCAGAGTGCCTCAAAGCGGATGCATGGCCTCTGCGGCCTGGTGGCAGAGAATAGTCGAGCATTGCTTCGGAGCGTGCCATGGATGCCTCCTCTGCACAGGCTTTGATAAAGCATATAATGCGGTCTGCTAATCCTCTGTCGGCTGAGAAAGGCGGCACGTCCGTCAGTACCAGGGTAGTCACATGAGAGAGCATGGCGGGATGCAGACTATGCCCAGATGTCCTGTACGCAGTCAGCCTCGCTCTTCGGTCCGTAGCCATTGCAGAGTAAGTTCTTGGCCGTGTCGTTGGCAGAACTGAACTGTTGTGACCCAACGATGGCATCGACGTCGAAGAGTTGGAGTCCGTTGTATCTTCGAGGGCTGAGGCGGGACTGAGCATGGATTCTCGTGCCATGCGGTTGGCCATTGCGTCAATTTCGTCAACTACTTCCGGAGCAAAAGCGCTCCCTCTCCTGATGTGATCAGCAGGCTCTGCAAGCTCCGAAATATGGAAAGTGTCGTCCGGTGTAGACGATATCACAAGCTGCACAGGATCGCCAGGAAGCTCGTATCTGGGAGCGGGCTGATCGACACCCATCTCGTGAGCCTCAGGCTGAAAAGAAGTACTGCCCAGCTCGGCAACATGTCTTGGTATTTCCGGAAGAGCTGTATCAGCTAACTCAACCCGGCCAGGAACCACAATGTCGGAATGCGACGCCTCCTTGGTTACCAGGGTATGTTCGATGCGCAAGAAAGTCATGCTCTCGGCGGCATGCTTGGCCAAGACTGGAGTCAGCTTCTCGCAGTCCGGCATGTCTAACGACGATGGCTGGCTAGAAGACGATTCACGTCGGCCTGACCTGCGAGCGATGGTCCCAGCATCCAGGACGTGAAGCCTGTCAGATCTCACGAGGGCAGATACGCCCTCGACGGTCAGCGCATTGCCAGAAATATACAAATGCGTCAAACCGCCTGGAGGCGTGTCCTCAATTGCGAGCCGACTGACAAAGCGTCCAGTAAAGGCATGGCGCAAGTAGCCTTCGAAATCTTCCCCTTGGTATACTTCCAGCATCTCAGAGCCGAGGTATGGCAGAAGAGCAGGAGATCTCTGGCCAGATAGCACATTGTGATGCCCATCAGCTTGAATATGATGTGCAAAGCAAGAGTCTAGAAGTTGCCTCACGCTATGGTCCGTAAGCTCATTATCTCTAATGTCCAAACTTCGAACGCGGCGGCCAATAGCTCTGCAAAGTGTCTCGATGCCGTTGTCGCGAAGACTGATTCCACGTATCTTCAAGACTTGTAAGCCCGTGCATTTACTCAGAGTATGCAGAGCTGTAGAGCTGCGAGCAGGGTATGTGAAAGAAAGATCCAAGTATAGCAAGCTTTCGAACCGGCCCAAAGCCGCAGCGAGTCCGTTTGAGGTGACGTTGGGACACCTTGAGGCATCGAGGAGACGTAGACCAAACGAGGGAAGAGATGCGGAAGGAGTGTGGTATAAACTTCCCGTAGAAGCAGGAAGCTCGAAAACTCCAGGCGGCGGGCTGTTGTCGTTCACGGCCTGTTTCCGTATCAAGCCGAGAGCCTGTAGCGCCCCATGATCAAAGAATGGGAGCCCACGGACGATCAAGGATTGCAGATTAGGAAGTCGCTCCAGCATATCACGTAGCCAGTCTGTGTGAGGTCCATTGTAGATCTCTGCATGAGCTGGTGGCATATGCAGAGTATGTGTGAGAGATCTAACCAGTAGTCGTGCAGTCTGCAGATTACGACTGAATCGGGTCAGTGCCACGTAAACTCGGTCATTCTCAATGCCAAAATGCGAGGCTGGGTTTCCCCAGATATGAGGTGCAAATGTCGAGTGCCATCTGCTACAGACAAGAGCAGCTGCCGTGAGATCCCGAGAAGGCATATAGTTTGCGACAATGTCCCAATAGTCGGTCAAAGTTGCGTTCTCGTAAGAAGGTGGTGCCAACTCCATAATTGCGGTGGGGACGTTGTTGGTCGTGCGCTGATTAAATTTGTTGATGCTGTTTGGAAGAATGAAGGTAGGGTGAAGCTGCGTTAGAAATCCGAGACCCACATGACCCAAACCGGAGCGCTAGAATGGAATCCTTCAGGCACAGCCCCAGGTACGTCCTAGCGGGAACCACAGCCCAAAGGACAGTGATCAATGCAGCCGGGAACGCATCAATGTACCTGCGACCTTGGTTAGACAAATTTGACGAATCAGTGTATACCCTCAAAGTGTAGTGAGAAGTGGCTGTGGCTTAGTCTCAAGAACTGGTAGTTAATGAGTTGATCTTGCAGCTGCAACTCTTTGGCGAGACATCGACTACAAGCAGACGGTGAAGGAGAGATGCCTGGGTATGATACAGAAGTCCTGCATCCTTATCCTCCAAACGCCTGAGCCTCCCAAGTGAAGTCCTCAAATTTCTATCCCATGCAATCCATTTCCAAAACTCCGCGCTTTTATGGTCGTCGTAGCGTCACAGCAAGTCGTGATCATGAACATACTACGGTGTGGTGCCAGATTGTGCTGTAGGTCCATTGGGCCGTGGTGAAGACGAAGATGCGGCCATTCGCCCATCGAGCCCTGGCCAGTCTGGGAATAAAGCCTTCAAGCGCTGGTAAAAGGGAATGAGCGCAGTCATATGCGGCGGAGGCGTCATGTGTGCCGGTCCTGGAGGTTGATTGACAGGTTGCGGCTGCCCAGGGTTGGTATTGGCGCGAGGGATCAACCAGGCCAGATTTGCTTGTACTCGGCGGATAGTGTTGACATACGCCTCAGATGCTAGCTTCGCAGGCTGGCCCTCGCTTCGCAGCTGCTGTAGCTGCTGCTGGGTGATTGCGCCACCCTGGCCTTCCTCTGTCAATCTCTGAGTCTCGGCAAAAAGCTCATTGTTGATCTCCAGGAGCAGTGTCACCCTCTGTTGCTCTAAGGTCTGGGTACCGGGCGATTGTGGCGACGTGTTTGGGGGCGATTGCCCAAATTGGCTGTTGCTGCTGCTGGCAACTACCGTGGAATCGGACTGTGGCTGCTGTCCAATGTTTGTGGGTGGAAGTGCCATCGGTTGTTTCTGGTTTTCATGGGGGGACGCGCCTGCGGGAGGCGACGCGTGCGATTGTGGTGGAAATCGAGGCGAGGGAATCGACGAAAACTGGAATGGTTGGCCTGAAAAGATGTCGAGCTGTCAGCTTCATCGTCGAGTTGAGCAAGATGCTTTCGTCGGGCAGCTGGCAGAGCATAGTAGAGCAAAGCAGCAGGAGGAGCAGCCCCATCATCGCCAGCAGTGTTGATGTCAATGTCGACAGTGATGCCAGAGACCATTGACAATCACATGCAAGACATGTGGGGTGTCCAGGTACGTGACACTACTTGTACTCACCTGTTTGTTGCATTTTTGCCGAAGACGACCTGCCGATCTCGCCATCGTGGCTCGCCTGCGGTGGTGGCTGTCCAGAAGCGAAAGAAGCTGCCGTCCCAGTCCCCACGCCCGCTGAGTGGCTATATTGGCCCGGATAAGCACCAAATGTACCACTCCCATGCTGCAATGAAGCTGATTGGAGCATAGTCTTTCTTGAAATGAATCGTGCAGTACAACGTAGTATCGCTATTGGCCTTCCCAGTGTTTCCGGTACCTATTAATGCTCGTAGACTTTTTGCGCCAAACAAGGACACATGGAACCGACCCTTGACACGGCGGTAGAGCTTGGCGAAAATCCTGGCACCTGGCCTGAAATGATTTCATCACCGCACTCTCATCAAGCTTCATCAACATCAACATCATGTCAGGCCGCGGCAGAGGTGGTGGTGGACGAGGAGCATACTACAAGGCAAGATATGGCAATGGAGGGCGAGGAGGAAGGGGCGGTGGCGGTGGCAGCCAAATCATTGCCAATGACGCCGCTTTCGAATCATCCCGCCAGTCTTCTGGGCAGTCTCACAATTGGGACCAGCTGGAGAGCACCCTGGTAAACATAGACGGCGCTCAGTACGGTAAATCGTCCCATGGCACATTCATATCTGTTACTACTATGGTCTACACTCATTTGTTCCATCACTATCATGTGGCTTTTGGAGTTGACAATATCATCCAGGATCATACAAACGACTGCTAGGTCAGTACAGCCATACCACTCCACGCTTCGTGTTGAGTGTCGACCATGTCCAGTCAGATGCCTACGCAGCACCGTCTCGCATCCGTGTTATTGTGCCGTGGGCAGAAACAGGCCTTCCAAAGGAGTATCTCGACTCTGAGATCAAAAGAATTGCTTTATGTGATTTCGTTTCCCGTGTCGCCGGCTCAATCATACAAGCGAAACACCTAGACCAGAATGTCGGGAGCTCCAATGGCGGATGGTCTGGTCCGAAAGGTGGAGCCTTCTCTTTCTGCATGCCTGGACAGGAAATACTTCCACGAACATCAGCGATGATATCTGGGAGTGAATCAATAGAATTGCGCCTTGCAGTCTCGCTACCTGCGGCCGGCCGTACCGTTCTGGGTCAACAGGCATTTACTATCCTATCGACAAACCTTGTTGCTCTCACTAAGGGATCGCTCTTTCACTCTCAATTGGACCAAGGTCGCCTGGCACAGCATATTCAATCTGCGGAAGACCAGCACTCGCTCCGCCTACAGCTCAAGCAGAACGGACTTACTGCTTTCCTCGCCAATGGCTCGATACTCCCACGAGCTTCAGGCGCATCGCAGAAACCAATGGACAGCCAGACAGCCGTACTTTTCAAGTCGCCAAAAGAGTTTGAAGTCACTCTGGCAACTGCATCGGGAAGGAGATTCACCGGTATGGGGATCCCAAATGGTGTGACTTTACTAACAGGAGGTGGCTTTCATGGCAAGTCCGTGCTTCTCGCAGCGCTGGAGCTCGGAGTCTACAACCACATACCCGGCGACGGCAGAGAGGCTGTAGTCACAGAGCCAAATAGCGTCAAGGTCAGAGCCGAAGATGGACGCGTTGTGTCCAAGACTGATATTAGTCCGTTCATCTCAAAACTCCCCGCTGGCAAGGACACAACTGTGTTCTCAACCGAAGATGCAAGCGGCTCTACCTCAATGGCAGCCAATATCCAAGAAGCACTAGAAGTTGGCTGCACGTCATTGCTGATCGATGAGGACTGCAGCGCCACGAACTTACTAGTACGCGATAATCGCATGCAAGCGCTCATTCGGAACGAGCCCATAACACCTCTCATCAGCAAGGCCAGAAGTCTGTATGATGAGCGTGGAGTTAGCACCATCATCGTCATCGGTGGTCTTGGAGACTGGCTCGCGGTTGCAGACCGAGTAGTCTTAATGGACTCGTATATCCCGAAGGACATCACATCAGAGGCCAAAAAGGTGGTCCAAGAATTTCCCAGTGTTGTAACTCAAGACAAAACGTACGGGTCTATCCCAAAGCGTGTTTTGAAGCTCGATCTCCGTGCAACAAGGTCTCCTTTCGCCCCGAGGAAAGGCTTCATCAGCATGAATCCGCAGGTCAAAGACGCAGTGGATGATCCCTCCAAAGCTGAGAGCGGCATCGACTTGAACTGGCTGGATCAGATGGTTGAGATTGGACAGTCGCGTCTTCTTGCAGTTTTGCTTCAAAAGATTGCTACAAAAACCGAAGCGAAGGCTTTGACTTTTGACGAGATACTGAGGCTGATGGAGGATATGATCGGGGTTGACAAGTCTTTACCCACTTCGCTGAGTGGTGGCGATCTGGTGTCTGTTCGTCGCTTTGAACTTGCAGCAGCCCTTTCTCGAATTCGAGGAATGGCATTGCGAGTCGACAAAGCCGCCAACTGACCCCGCCCGCCAGACCTCGATATACAAAGTGGCGACGGCTATCTACCCATACCACATAGGGCTGAAGAACATTGTGACCTGCGGGAATTAAAAGCTCCACCAAAGACGTGGCGTTGCTGAATCCTTCCGCATGGCGTTACCACATAGCCAACCAGAAGGAAGCTGGGGGAATCAAATGCCTCATATCGTACACACGGCGAGAGATGCGCTTCCAGAATATACAGCGACCGGCGTGGTCATGGACTCTCCGTAGGTCGGCTTGCTTTTTACAACACGAGACTTACTGCGCCTTGCAAAGTATCCCAAATAGGCAAGACTGTTGGTGGTTTCTGGGTTTTGGTAGGTGAATGGGAGGCCCACAGATAACTCACGCGGCACAGCGGCTCCACGAACTCGGCGCCAAAATGCCGAGTGATATGGCATGCCGATACATACCGAGCTTTGCTATCAACTTGACAGATTGAGTCTCAATTTCTGCTTATTGTGCTTCGAACACCTGCGAGTCATGAAGAGCAGGATATCGATCCGATCGTGAAGATGTCAGTCTGGTCAAACCACCGGTATAGTAATGGTTCCAGGCTGAAGCAAGCCATTCTCTCGCAGTTGGAACAGGTAGCCAAGCAAGTCTACCTGGTAGCAGTAGTAATCGAATCCTTCCAACCACCCATTGACAGGCCCATTTCGGAAGTGTTGCGCCGTAAGTAGACCAGGTTTACAACGCAGGATCAGCGTTGCTATATGCCTGTTGGCGTGTAGCGTGCTGTCGCGGAGATTCCGTAAAGGTTTGTAGCCGAATGGACCGAAACGGTCGCTAACCGTGTTGAGTTTGTCGCTAGAAAATCCTGCAGCGACCACTGTAGGCTCTGTAGTGGTCGCTGCAGAAAGATTAGCATTTTTTATAAACCTTGATTTTGTCACTCTCGATCTTTTCCATAACACAGCAAAGAAATAGAGAAAGGCTTCGACAGAGTATCGAGAGAAATGTAATGCGACAGTCCGCGCATTTTTGCGACGAGTTTTGGCCAACTTCTGTCGGTGTGAAAAGCAGAGCGGAGCGGGGACGGGGCGGGGAGCGGGCGGAGCAGCGGGCCACGGCGGCGTTAAGCTCCTTCGAGATTGCGCGACGTGTACGCGGAGCGCGTAAATTACATGCGTTGTGCACGCTGCATAACACAGGCTTTCGGAGGCGTTGCGCTGCTGCAAGCCATCCGGTTCTGCTTGTCGATCAAACTCTTATTGTAAACCTGGTTTAGTGAAGTCATTTATCGCTCAGCACAGCCGCCAAGTAACTCATCCGAAGCGAACAGTTCGTCCATTGTCTGCTGAGCAACTCCATTATGGTATGGTTCGCTTGCTGGGCCGCACTTCCGAACAATGTGCAAGGCTTAGCTGCATCCTTCAAAGCTAGTGTGCGAGGGGAAGATCAAGTGCGATCACTTGATGCGACCTTTGTTCCTTCTCTGACGCGCATATAACATTGATTGCGTCGCCTACCTTTTGCCTCTCAAGCTCTCCATTAACCGTACATCATCGAGCGACATCTGTACAACTATCCCCGACAAAGAAATTCGAGAACTACTTTAGCGTCATCATCATCATCATCACAAACAAACAAACAACATTCCATCGCCACCATCCAACATGAACGGAAGCTCTGAGGCCAGCATCAACGGCAACGGCAAAGCAGCCGCTGTTGATCCCAACCCCATCATTCAGGTCGAACCTCCGCGTCGCGAGGACCTGCAGCCATCTTACGCGCAAGTCATCAAGCCCGACACCGAAGATGCGTCGCAACACGGCTGGTATGGATCTATGATCAATGGACTTGGCTCCCTTATAGGAAACCTTGGAGCCATTCCATGCTGTATCGTTTGTCCAAACCGTAAGTATCATCCCGAGAAATGGCTACCAACTCCACTCCGCCGAGGGCTATCCACAATACATATCATACCACCTGAGACCTCGATGCGCGCAGAACTAACAATATTAAACAGCATACAAGCCTGTCGCACAGGGAAATGTCGGTCTGGTCACCAAGTTCGGCCGTTTCGCGCGTGCAGTCGATCCCGGTCTTGTCAAGATCAACCCACTCTCCGAGAACCTCATCCAAGTCGACGTCAAGATCCAGGTCGTCGAAGTTCCCCGACAAGTCTGCATGACCAAGGACAATGTGAACCTCACCTTGACCTCTGTCATCTACTACCACATCACATCTCCGCACAAGGCCGCATTCGGTATTTCCAACCTTCAGCTCGCGCTCGTCGAACGTACCCAGACGACCCTTAGACACGTCATTGGAGCGAGGGTGCTACAGGATGTGATTGAGCGTCGCGAAGAGATTGCGCAGAGCATTAGGGACATCATTGATGAGACTGCTCGTGGCTGGGGTGTTGCTGTGGAGAGCATGCTCGTCAAGGACATCATCTTCAGCCAGGAGCTTCAGGACAGCTTGTCGATGGCTGCTCAGAGCAAGCGTACTGGTGAAGCCAAGGTCATCAGCGCTCGGGCTGAGGTCGAGAGTGCCAAATTGATGAGACAAGCTGCCGATATTCTATCCAGCCCAGCTGCCATGCAGATCCGTTATCTGGAGGCTATGCAAGCCATGGCCAAGACGGCCAACAGCAAGGTTGTCTTCCTGCCCGCGCAGAACCAAGTAAGCATGAACACATTGTACTAGAATCATGGAGATCCAAGGCTAACAAATGTTCACAGACGGTTCAGACTCAAATGGCAATTGCCGATCAGCACGGCGAAGGACCATCGAGCTACCAGAACTACGGCACCACCACCAGCAACCCAAGCGAATTCGCTGGCTCGACTCAAGGCTTCCAATCGGCTGTGAACAGCCGTGTTGTGGAGAACATGTAAAGATAGGAAAACAGTACCACTAGCCGATGATAGGCTTCTTGACGACAGAATGGTAATGATTATGGAAGGTGTGATACCCCGGCAGTTTACCGCTTATGCTTGCAGTACGTACTTTTGTGTAGTACTTTTGAAATTACTTTCTTCAAAACCTTCTCATTTAGCAGATGCTGTCATGTATCTCGACCCTTCCACTACTTGAGAACATTGCCTAGGTAGTTACGTCTTCTTGAACATCAGCAAGGCTGTCGCTCCACTGACTTTGATAGTAACGTCTTCACCAGCCGCCAGTCCCATCGCCTCTCTAACATGCCTCATGGTCGCCTTCACACAATCATTCTCCGTTCCAGCCTCGTCGGGATGAGCTTCACGCCATCGCGTAACCATGCTTGCGGTACCCAGACTTCCCTCCAATGCCGCTAGAGTGGTCTCGCTACTCCCACCAAAAAAGTCATCTCCGTTAGACAAAACGCCGTCTACGTCCCACTCCTTGCGAATGAACGAATCACGCGGGAAACATCGGACGGGATCAGGCGACATGTCCCATGGCAACACCAAAGTCCTATACAGATTCCGCGAAGTACGATTGGAGTCGAGCTCATAAGGCGCTAGGATGTTCGATTCGAGATGAGACAAGTGCTGCTGGACTTCCTTGGCGTGGGGAGTTGATGGATGGCAGTACAGCGATGCTTTAGTCCACAATGCTACTGTACCGCCAGGTTTGAGAATATGGTCGACGCCTCGCCAAAAGGCAGACATGTCGAACCAGTGTGCCTCGAGGTAAGTTAGCGTCCTCTGCGGCGAGGCAGTTTAGAAGGACGAGCTTCAAGAAGAAGTAACATACAGCCATAGCAGCAGTGACCAAATCCACGCTTTCTTTCGGGAATAATCTTTCCAGATCCTCCGCCGTAGCAACATCATAGCCAATCTCCTCGCCACTTGCTGTGGTCCCGCTACTACTTCGAGCCGTCTCGATCATCTGCGATCCAGGGTCTACACCCATGGCATGCTGGAAATGAGTCGCCAAATCGCGTGTAGCATTTCCAGGACCACATCCGCAATCTAGCAATGTGTTCAGAAGACCGCCAGTGCTTTCATGATAGCGAAGAACTTCTGAGTATAGAGTCGGGTTGTAAGACCCTCGGCCAGCGGCATATGCCGCTGCTTGCGTGGGTGTGTATGTGCGGAATGTGGACTCTGTAGACGACATATTGAACGCTTATAGTCCTCTGGGCTGGAACCGCAGCTGTGGGCTGGGAGCTTGATAAGTACCTATGCCTGACCTGAATCCTCGAGGAGCATGTTTACGTAACGGCTCGGTGTAGATCGCTTTACGATGGATCAGGCAAGCTTGTCGCATGTTCAAAGACTCGACAAGGATCAAAGGTGCGCTGAGGGGAGAGAAACGAGCCTTTCTGGTTAGCAACGACTCTCTTACCACTTTCATAAAAGTCGCAATTATAATGAGTGTGGCCAAATGCCCAAAGAAACACTGATTTGCTTTCCCAGCACTGCTCACCTCGGAGATCTGTAGCGAAACCAGAAGTGATTGGGCTACCCCGATTCTTGGGATGACTGGCTATCTGGGAAAGAGTAGGACTGTGATGAGTGAAGACCATTATTCTCCTCTCGGGTTCTGAAGAGGATATCGTACGAATCTGCTCATCAAGCCACGCAAGATCAGACCGGTGCGCAGCGTTATGAGCACTGACGTCCCAGTCCTCGATATAGCGGAAATCTCCCAGACGTGCCGACACGGCATTGGCTTGCTCGTGGAGAATGTTGGAGTAAAGAGTGCATCCAAGAACAGTTGTATGTTCGTCGAGATCGTATCTGGTTTGATCAAGGAATATGAACTTGCCGATGTTTGCAGAAGTTGCTCTCAGGTGGTCCATCCTGAAGGCGAATGCCTGAACGCGTTCTTTTGTAGCTGATAAGCTGAGTCCGTAGGGCTCATTGTTGCCGAGTAGGTAGAAGACTGCTTTGTAGCGTCTGATTTGACGCTCTAGAAAGGAGAAGAGCTCATCGTTGGAGGCATGGCCGATGTCTCCCAGTAATGCCAGGTAGGGAGCAGTTTGTGGGAATTTGAAGTCGTTGTATGAGGTGTGAGATTCGAGATGGAGGTCGCTGATTATCTGGAAGGATATTGGCACTGACATATCGTCCTGAGGTACCTGTGAGATGCGGCATATACACGCGTAGAACGTCTGTTCATTGCATGGTAATGTTGATGCTGATGACAGCCTGATGTCGAGATGAACCAGCGGAAGGGAGAGACGACCGGACTCAGCTCCGGCAGCTCCGGTAGCTTCCACTTCCACTTCCACTTCAACTCCACGTCCTCCACGCTCTCCCGTACAACACTTCTATACAATCTGCCCAAGGCTCACTCCACACACACTGCCCAGAGAGCAGACTCTTTGAAACCAGCCAACATGATCTCATTTATCCTCATACAAAACCGCCAGTAAGCCAATCTCCTCCACGGCATTGGGGCAGTGTTGACAAGCCCATCTCACAGAGGCAAGACCCGCCTCGCGAAATGGTACAGCCCCTACACCGACGAAGATAAGATAAAGCTCAAGGGCGAAGTCCACCGCCTCGTAGCACCCCGCGACCAGAAACACCAATCCAACTTCGTCGAGTTCCGCGGCTCTCAAAAGGTCATCTACCGTCGATATGCTGGTCTGTTCTTCTGTGCCTGCGTCGACGCTAATGACAACTCTCTGGCATACTTGGAGGCTATACATTTCTTTGTGGAGGTGCTGGATCAGTTCTTTGGCAATGTGTGTGAGCTGGACTTGGTGTTCAACTTTTACAAGGTGAGTAGTCCTCCACTGGGAGTGTACGTCTCCTCGCGCATTGAATCGGGCAGTTGTCCAGAGAGGAGCTGTGGTATTTGCCTGATCTTCTCCGATGGACTGACTGTATGTCCGGTCTTGCCGAAGATCCCGATGTGATGAGACGCTGTGCTCTTTGCAATTTGGTGTGGTATACATCGGTTAACGCACGTCATACAGGTCTATGCTATCCTGGACGAAGTTTTCCTGGCCGGCGAAATCATGGAGACGAGCAAGCAGGTTGTTTTGACGCGCTTGGAGCACCTGGACAAGCTAGAGTAGCCACACTCCCCCACCACCCTTCACAAAACTTTACGATGGCCTATAAGTTGACACTCGGGATTTAGTCCTGGCACAAGGAGGAACAGTCTCTCGCCTGTCAGACAGCGTCAATTCGCGAAAGTGATTGGTGAAAAGGTACCAGAGCTCAGCATTCGATACGACGATGGCTTGTCGGAACGTTATTTCTACCCCGACGAGTAGGTTTTCAGAAGGGTACTGGAAGACGACGAGGATGATGACATTGGCCTTTTGACGGGTAGACGCATGCATCACATTGCGAAAGACGCCGCAGATCTCTGGGAATCACAATGGCCCTTGAGCAAGCCAGCGACACCTGGAACCATACTGTGGCTGAAGATGCGCACCCATCAAATTGATCAAAGATGGGCGGAGAAGTTGAGGCTCCAGAGTGTAGTGTTGGAAGCGCTGGCAGAATGAGATATTATCAGCGGACTCTGTTCGCTAAGTGAGAGGAATGACCATTTTTACGAAGCGCCGTCAAGAATGCCTCGGCAGGCGACACGATCGATACATGAATCAATGATAAGATGATAGTCGATGGTGATACCAATTTAACTCTGGACTTTAGAACGAGAACTGCATCGCTAGCCGAAGTCGCGAACAAAGTTGATGCTCCGTCCTCCATCTTCGGATGGCAGCGGAAGAGTAATCGGATATCAAGAATCTCATTGCAGCTCTTGACGAATAACAACATCGGGATATGGGAAAATCGTGAAGTCTACCACGGTCAAATGACCGCCCGACAACTGTACTTCATGTTCCTCGGCACTTGAATATTTACATCAAGCGTCATCAGCATTAATACATTCTCATTATCTGCAAGATCTCGAGAGCGCTTTCCAGACCATCACACCAACAACTTATTCCCACAAACAAATTCAACATGAAGCTTCTCGTCTTCGCAGCAATTCTGGCTTGTGCAGCCGCGATCCCAACCCCAATTGTTCGCATCATGATCCCATACTACTAAGACCTAAATATCTAACAGCTGCAGATACAGGCATTTCCAATCTCCTGCGATAACTTGAACATTCCGCCAGGCATTGGACACGGACACGAGTGCACACTAGGAAATAAACCAACTATAAAACCGAAGAACACCTCTAGTCTGCTCGACTGCAAAGACGTAAAGATTCTACCTGGCTTTGGACCTGGACCCGCATGTTTCAATCCAGACGCTGCGGGTAAAATCAACGAACGACTTTGAGAAACCAAGCACCAAAATACCATACAAGACACCAGTGAACACCTCCAGTCTCCCAAGCTGCGGAGATATGCAGATTACATTCACTGCATTAAAAGTGTAGGATAGACCGGCTGACACACATAAAGACTGCTCTACGTATCGACAACTGCTTAGTCACTTCTCACAGTAGAATCTCTCTGCTTTCTGATCTGTCTTTCACATTATACTCACGGCTTATAATTTTGGAGACTTGCTGTATGACGAGACTTAGGGTTAGGGTTGGGGTAGTACATTCAGACGAATATTGCTCATACATGACATGTGTGCCTTGTCTGATACGAGGACTATTCTGCCCCACTAGGAAGCATGGCTTAGGGATCTGTAGAAGACTCTAGAGTCCTGCCGGTCACTTCGCTCCTAGCTCAGGGGAAATTCTCTTGTGCTTGCGAGAATACGAAATACCAATTGACTTTCAATGCGAGTTTTTGTGATGATTTGATTCAATCTTGAGTCTCTCTACAGTCCGATGAGGGACTGTGCCAATCCCAATGGCTCTGACAGGGTAAAATACACATCGAGAGCATCTGCAGGATTTATCTTCTGGGTTCTGTATGGAAGAAGGAAAAAGGCTCACTGGCCAGTCCTCACCTCAATGGCTTGCGTTTGGCAAAGGCGTGAAAGAAAAGGAATGTCGAAAAGACCTCCACGTAGTAATGCTTCTCAGTCGCTGTCTTCTGATAGCCAGGGATGCTGGAGAAGTTCTCTTGCGCTTTTTCTTTCCTCGGGTACCCAACGAAGCATAGATTGTAGAAAATTGACGACCTTTGTTTTGCTGTCCACTTCAAGGTGTTTTGATCGGCGGTCCAACGACAAGGGGGCAACAGGAGGGTCTGCATTCCATTTTCCTGATCATAGATGTGATGGTTAGCACCTTGATCTTGAACACAGCCAGAGCTTCCTATGGGTGACGACCTACCAGTCTCATCAAAAAGGCGACTTGCGTGTGGGCTTCTTCGCAGAAATGTCTGGGGTGGTTCGCCGAGTAATCCCACCATCTCATTCACGTGATAGCGATTGTTGTGCAATCCTTCGCTGTCTGAGCCATGAAATAGATGTTCGGCCTCTAGCATCTCCCACAGCTAACATCGATCAGGATTCTGCAGATAATAGTTTGGAAAAGAAACACATGGCTTACTAGACAAGCAGCGTTCCAGATGTCGGCTGGATGGCCCCATTCAAATTGCATCAAAATCTCGGGCGCCTTATAGATTTCTGGTTGAATTTCGGTATAAGCCTGTGGAACCCCAATGCGAGCTTCACCAAAATCGCACAGGACAGGTAGGCCGTATGCATTCGCCCGAGGACGTCGAAAAGCACGAGAAGCGTAGATCGTTCTTTCTCCATTGATGGGCCTTCGATCGCTTGGACTACAGTTTTCTGCTTTCTCGTAATCTGCAAAGATACTCTGATCTTCTACGCGGAGCATTATGTTGGAAAGCTTCAAGTCTGTCATAGGAAGAATTAGTCACCCGAACTGAACAGTAAATAGTGACTGCCATACCACAATGCGTTACGTTCGCTTCTGTATGAAGAAAGTCGAGAGCTTCGAGTAGATTTCTCATTACCATCTTCGCGAGTTCCTCAGGCAATACTTGAGGAGCACCGTTAAGTCTTTGAAAATCATACAGCGTACTTTGGAGCGGAGAATGGACGATGCACACATGTACTGCGCCTTCAGGGCGCACAAGATCGAAGATGTCAAGCGCTTGCCGAACATTGTGATTCCCTGGATGTGTTGTGCGCAGATTTGCAAGGTGTCTGTATGCCGCTTTCTCGCGGTTGACACGTCCAGGGGGAGTTCGTAGGTAAATCTTCACAACAACGTATTTGTCATTCCTGCAAAGTGGTGTCAGACGATGGCAACTCATTAACGTAGGGATCAAGATGCCTCTCACTGAAGATCTCGACAGAACCACACTGTCGAATTCGCACCGTAGCCCAGTTTCCCGATAACGTGATAACGCGACTTGATCGTATCACCCAAATGTACTGGATAGAATTCCTCGGCATCGTAGCTTGGGAGGCTCTCCTCCTCCAACGCACGACTAGACATACGTGGAAGTTTTGTTGTAGTCGTCCTGGGTAGAGACGTGTACGGCCGCACTTTCAAGGGCCGTTGTGAGGAACAAATTGCGTGTTTGTGCAGTCGCAATGATGGTGGGAGTGTCGCGCGTTTGCTGCACAGCTGCAATACATGACGAGAGCCGCTTTTGACAGTGCGCTTTGATAACATCCTCCACTTCCACGAAGCGCGTAGATATCTGTTTGTTTGGTACCTCCCGAGGTGGACATATGCATGTGCAATGAATGTGACTGCTAGCGATGGCGCCGTAGAAGCGCTTTTGTCGCCGCGTTTCCGGCGATGGCCGCAGCCACTCAAAAGTGACGCTAGCGTTCCCCACTGCCAAGGATCGTGTCGTGAAGCGTCTCAGGTTCCTCATCCGCGACCAGACAGTGAAGGCGGTTTAGATGGTGTTGATGGTTCTCCGGTGCCTCTTGATCGACGTCCGAAACTGCTGAGGTCTTGCGTTATGTCTCCTTCTGTCCCGAGTACTGAAGAGAGCAAGATTGATATACGAATATTGTATCCTTCCACTTCCTACGGCTCTCTGTGAATGAGCGAACGTTCATGCTCGACTGAAGGCTTCCAGCGGCCCTAAACACGGAGACATCCCAGCGTAGAGAACAGATAACCAGAGAGGTCTCAAGGCTTCTCACGAGGGCCCAGCTCCTGTCGAGTAGGTCCCACAGTCAGACTATTGTCTACTTTGCGGCCGGTGAAGCTTGGTAAGTATCCGGGTGGCATATGCTACCGATGTGCACAAACTCGAGTGCTGGCGTCGTTCCTTTCTTACAGATCTCTCCGTGATTTGATGAGCGACAGTGCTAGTCTGAAGGATCAGAGTGTCTCCAAGTTAATTCATCGCGTCGAGAGCAGATATATGAAGAGGCCTTGGCGTCGAGAGCAGACACTCTAAGTGATCCCAGGGCTTCTCAGGAGGGCACAGCTTCTGCTGAAAGGTCTCAGATCCAGGTGCTTATTGTCAAAACGACTTCTTGTATACTATCGGGTGGTGAATCTCCAGGTAGCACATGCCCCTGATCTGCCACCCATTGAATTTTGTCGAAAATTTGGAGCTCTCCATAAGGTGACGAGCGATCGTGCTAGTCCAGAGGTTTCTCGAAGCTCAAGAGAGGTCGATTGCTTCGAGAGACACGAATTCGTCAGATGGTACCTGCTTTCCAGTTATTGTTGACACGGGACCTTCCCGCGTGCTACTGATAAACAAATCCTGAAACTTCATCAACTCTTCTCTCTGCAACCACACCACCTCCTCTTTATCCACTACCACACCTCACGACTGCATTATCTCAAGCCATGGGACTTCTCGCCACCGCCCTTCTCGCCTCATACATCACCGCCGCCCACGCCTTGCCACCGCTTCGACGAGACGAATGGCAACCCTCAAACTCCAGCATCACATGGCCTTCAGGAGCTCCAATTCCTGCCCCAACGAACCATCCAGGCGCCGGATGGCAGCCACAGGGTAACCAAACCTGTATTTACCTCACGAACGCCTATCAATGGACTGGGTATGGCATCAACCTGTGCAATCCGGCAGGCGTATGCGGTGCGTATTGTCCTCACATTGGCACCTTCCCCAGCATTTACTGATCTTTTCTCTCAGCAAACAAGCTTCCTGACGGCCTCTCCGGGTCTGTGCTCTCAGCCGGCCCCAGCCCAGCCCAACTATGCTTCCTCTACACGGAAGAGGCATGCGCAGGTCAATCCTCGAATCCAATCGTCGATCCAGGCTACAGTAATCCAAACGAGCTCACATTCACCACCGCCAAATCCTGGAAATGCTTCAAAACCTGGCCGGCCGATATTCCCAGCAATTCAACTCTCTCGCTCTCCGCGACGCTCATCATAGGGAGTAGCGGGTCTCTCGTGGTTCCAAGCACGTCTGTGAGCTTGAGCGCAACGATTTCGAGCTTGACGACACCGGGCGGTATTCCGATTTCTCAGACTTTGGGCGAGAGTTCGGGTTCGACTTCGATGGCGACAAGTACCATGACGCTTACTATCGTGTCTCCGAGTTCCATGAGCACGACCGCGCCGACGCAGGGGCCTTTGACATCTTCGTCGGTGAGCTGCGGTGTGGGAGTCTCTTGCGGCAGTGCGACGACTTCGACAGTGCCTTTCACCTTTGATCCGATTCGGCCTACGTTCGTCACGCATACGTATGCGGATGGCTCGGTGGTTACTACCATGCTCTGAGCAGCCGGCAAGGCATTCTAAAGGCCTCAAACGGGGACGCGTTGGTGAGATAAACGTACGGACAAAGTGGAGGCAGATTGGGGTCGTGCTCGTAGCTTCGCTGGTTGGCTGGCCCTGCAACCTCTATCTTCAGTCTATTCCTGTGCTCTTACAGTCGCAAACTTACAAGTGGTGTGAGACACGTACTTCAAATCCTCATGTTCTTCTCCTTCCTCCATTTTGTACAGCCATTCCTCATCCCTCAACCTCCACATCCTCCATAGCCCCTCCCTCATCAGCAATCTCAGCTCCCAAATCCGCTTCCCCCTCCTTTTTCTTCCCGCCCTCATACAGCACCTTTCTCCACCCCTCCCTCTCCCCCGCATCCTTGATAAATTCCACCGTAGGAAAATAATGCTCATTCTTCTTCATAGTAGCCACCCAAGGCACATTATCAAAAGTCATAACCTTCAATCTAAAATACGTATTATTAGGAATCTCCTGCACCTCCCTCAACATATCCTGAAGAGTCTTCACAGGCCGTCCATTGACCGCCATAATAAAATTCGTTGGTGCCAGACCGTAAGCGTATGCAGGACTACCGCGGAACCGCGCAGAAACGTAAATATCGCTGTGGACTTTTGAAATTTGTTGTCGGACAGCGTGGTGAGGACGATGGAGGATAGCGCCGCAGAAATTCAGAATCTGGGAAGTTTCCAGTTCTTCCGTAGCGACTGTGGGAACTTCCAATTCGATTTGTTGTTGTTTTCGAACCACCACGGCGCGAAGGGAAGGGTTGGAATACATGACGTCCATATCGCTAACGCGGGTGATGAGTTTGTCGTTGAGGGTGAGGACGATATCTCCCTCCATGAAAGCTGTGCTGGTGGGTTTCACGGTTCCGTCGGAGTCGATGGGTTCTTCTCCTTCAGAGGAAGCGTCGACTTTGCGGACCATGAAGAGTTGGTGGCGTTCGGGGTCTTCGCGCTCGACGCGGGATATCCAGTCTTCTGTGACGCCCATGATGCGGGCTTGGGACATTTGCATGGTTTGGGTTTCGAGGTTCAGGATGCGGAGGTTGGGTTTGCGGCCGCTTTTGATCTCTGAGATTACTGGGAGTAGGGCAGGCGTAGCGAATCCGAGATGGTATTCGACGTCCTTGTTGCTGTGGCCATTTCGCTCTCCGAGGTAGGTGAGCCAAAGAGCTTGTACGGTGCCATCCTCGGCTACAAGGACACCACTGTTGCACTGGCTGCTGAGCGATGTGTCGACGGTGATGGCGTCAAGGTTGACAGCGCGATACCGGGGGGTAGAGGCGCTTGCGGGAATCGCGACCGTCGTGATGTCTGTCACTGAGGTTTTTGCGACGACTGGACGAAGGTTCTGGTTGAAGCCGAAGAAGATGGTCTGTTCTCCTTGCTTGATCGGCTTGGTTGCAAGCTTCGCGCTCTTGACAGGAGCCAGGACCAGATTCGGGTCGTATTGGATGATGGCGTAGTTTTGCAGAGGGTGCAGAAAGACAATCTTGCCTTCTACAATGATCGAGTCTGCGATTGTGATGGAGATGTCACACATGTCGTAGGGGACAATCGCCCGAGATACGACTACAAGTCCCTTCTCGGCATCGATGACCAGACCAAAACCGATCTTACGCGCCTTGGGGAAGCCATCAATCTTGACCGGGAGACTCGTCGATACTCTGACAAAGCTCTGAATGACAGACACGGCTTGCTGATAGTGCGAGCCTTCCATTTGGATAAAGTTGGCCTTCTTCGGAACAGACGGTACTGGCGGTAGAGGCTCGCTGAGGTCAGAGAAGTCCCACAGTCCAGTAGCATCATTCCGAATTGCCATTCGCATGTTCTTGTGCCAATGACGATCCACGAGCATGATGGATGTGTTCAACGTGTGCATGTCCCTGAGATGCTTGTATGTAACAACCACTCTGCTGCGATCTGGCACGCTCTTCATGACTTCGATGAATGCGTCAAGATTGGGTGTGGGCTTCTGATCCACGGTGAGGACAAGCCATCCATTTTCTGATCCATCAAATCGGAATGAACCAGATGCTTCACAGCAGTAGACTCCAGGATCCTTCAGCGAGATGGCGTAGAGACGTGCTTGTTGGTAAGAGAGGTTGTGGAATGCTGCGCCTGCGACAGACACAAATCGATCTGGTGTGATCTCGTGCAAATCACCGACACTCAGCTCTACTTCCATGTCCTCGCCGTTTCGTTGTACCAGCAGCTTGACTGTACCGCCAACGCTGCTGTCCAGGATGTCGTCCAGACGAACAAACTGCGTCAGCAGCTCACCGTTCACTTTGAGCAAAACGTCTCCTTCCTCCAGCTTCTCATGACCAGGTCCCTTGGGTAGAACAACCTCCGCAGCAAGCATGCCCGTCTCCTTTGGAAACTTCTTGCGCACCTCACTCTCCCAATTCGCAGTCAAACCCAACCGACGGCACTCGTCAAACGGTTTGATCATCCACTGTGTCTGAATCGTACCACGAGCCACAGGCTTCCCTTCTCTTATGCAATTCAATGCGCGCAGTGGACGGTCCAAAGGCAAAAAGTAATCCGTAGCAGCCCCGTCCGCTCTTCCTCCAGCCTGAAGTGCCACCGCAAACCCATCAATATTCACCACAGGCGATCCAGACGATCCTCCCGATGCAGCAGCCGCAGCCTGAATGTAGTTTGTGTTGAAATCGCTATATCCTTCGCCATACTCCGGCGCGTTCCTATCCAATCTCGAAATGACACCCGACAAGATACTCAGCTTCTCTCCCGCATCGTTGCCCACCACTCTGATTTCAGATCCCACTTTCGCGAGGTCAGGCCGCAGTACCAGAGAGGCCAGAGGCATGTACTTGATAGCCTTTGGGTCGAAGCGCAGAATACCAAAGTCATGGACTGGGTCGCGATAGACGGGGAAGACATCACACTCCTCGTGATTATCAAAGATGCAGTATCCCCAAAAGGGGCCAGCACCGACGACATGTCTGTTGGTGAGAATGTACCCCTTCTCCGCATCCACCACGAAGCCGGTCGCTTCGCTGGAAATGGCAGAGTCCGTGTCGAAGGAGCAAGTCTGGCAGAAGTGGATGCTGACCACATTGCGCACGACTTTCTCGATGGTCGCCTGCCATTCTGCGCTATCGGGCGTGGCGAGTGCGTGGGAGATGGGTGCTTCCTCCTCCTCCTCTTCGTGTCCAGGCGAGTTGTAGCCGTTTGGTGTGTCTGCTGCTGATGCTGTGACGCCGTTGGCCACTTTCAAGCTCTTCCCACTCCCGCTCACACCCCCATTCTCCATTGCTGGCGGTGTCGGTCTGCGCACCTGTTTCGTGGGTCGGTCTGAGGAGGAGGAGGTAGGAGGCTCCTTGCGCTTGGCTGCCTGGTCCATGATGGCGGATGTCGTGTTGAAGTGACGAACGAGCGGTGTTGTGGGATTGGTCGATTGAGGTATTTGCAGAAATGGACTGTGCGGTGATGTGCTCTGACAGAAGGGGAAAGTTCGAGTCCAATCTGAGGCTGTGCGATGTGAAGAGGAAACAGGCCGTGAAAAGGCAGCAGCAGCGAAGGAGGAAGGTTGTCGACTCCAAGACAGCGATCGAAGCGTCTGGCGAAAGGTGCAGCGAGTGAGCATATGAAAGAAGAAAGTTTCGCCGCTGGTACTGCTATCAACACGGCTCAATTGTCCATCATCATCCAGACCAGCAAGGTGTCGGGGGTGGATGGAAGACGGCACTCAAAAATCCGTGATGCGGCTGCTCCCGTTTGACTTCACATGCTCGCTGGCATGTCCTTGTACTGCTGCATTACTGACATGTGTCTTGCTGGATCTCTATATGGCGTTCTGGTCCCTCAGACGAGCCTGTATTTTGGCTGAGATGATTTTTCAATGAAAAGGGAATGGCTTGTGAAGGTCACAGGCGCAGAATCGACTTTCCGCGAGGGATATGCACTATCTGGCCTCCATTCTGCTCTAGTAGCAGCCTTTGAAGATACTTTCGCCGTGAGATTTCTGAAACGCCATCGACATCATCGCAGGTCACCGATGCTGATGAATTACAGCATCTCGAAGTAGCAGAGGAAAATGCGACGTCCAAAGGCCTCCAGCCTAGCAAGGTATGCGAACAACGCAGTGGAAATGTAGGTGAACAGCAGCTTTCACTCCAGTCAATTCATTCATGTGGAAAACGCTAGACCTCACGCAAGGTGTGGTATCATTTGGCCGCCCGAAACACCCACAGCATGCTCTCCAGAATTGCAGCTCAATTCAACCCTCCAACAGCCTGCCCATTCCCCTGGTCATAGCACGCCGGCTTGGAGAAGAAGCACGCCGGCTTGAAAACAGAAAGCAGAAACAAGTGCATGTGTGAAGTCGCTCGGGAAATGCTGGTACTCACTCAATCCTCAGACTCAGGCTTGACTTCCTCGTCGTCCTCCTCAACGACTTCAGCCTCAGCCTTGACAGCCTTCTTGCGAGGCGTCTTGGCTTTCTTAGCAGACGCGGTGGGAGTACCGTCCTCAGTCGCGGCACGCTTCTGTGCCAGCAGCGGATCAGCTAATCTCCCAATAGCTTTTGAGAGGTTGAAGGGAGGTGATTTCGCTCTGCGTACCTTGCCTTTGCCGGTGGCAGGAGTAGCTGGTCCAGCTTCCTCGCCGTTTTCGCCAGTAGCGGCTTTGGCGGCGCGGTACTTGGCCTTTTCCTTGTCGAACATCACCGAGCAGGCTTTGATGGTGCGGCCTTCTGGGAGATCCATGGTGGACCAGGGAATGGGACCGGCTTTCTCGATCATCTGGAACATGAGGCCCATCTGGAGGGAAAGTCAGTATGTAAATGGCGTGTGATGGTGGATAGCGAACCTTCTCGGCCTCAGTCCAGCCTTTGCGAGCGCCTCCACCGGCGTCTTTCTTGGTTGGGGATGCGTCAGACATGTTGATGGGTTGGTTGTGTTGAAGAAGTATTGGAGAAGTGGTTGTGGTGGAAGAAGGTAAAGTGGAGGATGTTGTGGGAAGAAAGAGAGAGGGAGGGAGGTGGGCAGAGGAAATTTATGGAGGGGATGACTCCAAGCTTAGCTCCTACCGAGCTAAGGCTGTCATAGGACAATGAGAGTGAATGAAGAGTTCACTTCCGATTGTCATTTTTGGAGCTGCAAGGAGGGGAAGAACAACAGAAGAAAGTCACTTGCTAGATCGCTCTCCTCTGCAGGTGCGCTTTTGAAATGTACAGGAGTCTAATGGTCGGCTTGGCTGTTGGCCTGCAGTGGGAGAGAGGGAGCGAAAAATAGGAATTGGGAGGGTGGAGCGGTAGAGGAGACATGGAGGGGGGGCGGGCCGAGCTCAAGCTCAGCTCCCGCTCATGGGACAATGAGAGTAAGGGAGCAAGTCCGTTTCCGAATAGCGCCAACCTCCATCGAACAGCTCGGATCACTGGAAAAGAATCCAGAGCGAGATACTGGAAATCTAAAGAGGTCCTCGCTTATCGCTCTCCTCTATCGGTGGGTCTCTGAACTACACATGAGTCTTCTGGTCCCCTTGGCCACCGGCATCTCCTGAGGAGAGAAAGTGGGAGAGGTGGAGAGGTAGGAGCAGCGAGAGGGAAGAGCACAGGCATGGAGGGGCAGGGTTTGTGATAAGCTTGACCGCCGCTTGTTTTCCGCCCGTGCCAGGATGTTATGAAACGACCAGAATGAGTAAAGTAGGTAAGTTCACTTTCATCATCTTCATGCCACGGCCTCCTTGCCCATTCGGACCTATCTACAACCAGCGATTGACAAGCCAAAGCCATTGTGCAACCAGAAGCAGCTGGCACCGCCGTTCTCTTCCACTTGCAGGTTTCTTCAGCTGCACAAGAACCTCGTGGTCCTCTTTGTCGTAGGAGATATTTGGGAGACGGCAGCTTGAGTTCCGACTTCACTTCAGCAAAACCGCTCATGCGTCAGACAACCAACTCTCTCTCACATGCTCAGCAACTGCATCCGCCACTATAAAACTCAGACTTCACTGCCACAACCAAACACTTCTCAACCCACACCATCCACTTCTCTACTTGCAATATTCAACACCTCTATCAGCAATACTTTCTCCACCTCAATCCACCATAGCAGCACATACTCACAATGTCCGAGCCGACGCCATTGCCTGTCAAAGGCATCAAGCGCTCGGCCAGCAACGAGCAGTTCGACGAATCACTAAGCAAGCGAGCAAACATTTCCGGCAATGCCATTCAAGACCGTGACCGCGGCGGGGACCGCGATAACTTCAGCTCTGCGCGGCAATTGGTTCCCATGATCTCAAGAGGCGAGACCGCGCAGTTCAAGGGCTATACCAAGCACGCGAGCTCTGTCAAGGGTGACGATGAGGAGGAATCCGATGACGAATTCGTGGATGCCGAGGAGGGTGTTGCTGAGAGTCGGGGAGATCTTGGTGAGGCCATGTCGCCGATTGAAGCGATTCCCGAATCTCACTCTGAGGGTGAGGCCAAGGGTGTCAAGCCGGAGGTTGGAAGCTCTCCAGTCGAGGAGATGGAGGGAATTGATGAGACGCAGGAGATGACGGAGGCTACGCAGGAGGCTGTAGGTGGTGATCAGGGAGGATTGGAGGCTTTCGAGCCGCCGAGCGATGCTGAGAGGCATTTTGAACGGGAGTTCTATGGTGGCTCCGTTGCGGTCAAGGAGGAGGATGGAGGTTGTCCTAACGAGGAGACGAAGGGAACTAAGGAGACTCAGGAGACGTTGGAATTAACGGAGCAGGCTGAGAACGAAGCTCAAGGAGGTCTCGGAGGTTCCTGGCCACCAATCGATGAGGCGGCTGACTTCCTATCCGAGGAGGAGGATAAGGCCGTCAAGAAGGCGGCTGACTTCCTATCCGAGGAAGAGGATAAGGCCGTCAAGAAGGAGGCTGCAGATATCCCAGTCGAGGGATGGGAATATGTTGAGGAGGACAACGAGGAGAGAATTCAGGACATTCACATCGGAGAGCCAAACTTCGAGGAGAAGGAGGAAGCACAGGAGATTAAGCCCGAGCGCGAGACTATTTCGATCGACTCTGACTCCGAGGACGAAGGCAAGGACAGCAAACTCCAGGACGATGGCGACACCCAAGACGACAGAGAGAAGACGACCAAAGCGAGTGTCGAACAAAGCAAGCAAAAGAAACAAGCAAAGCTAGAGACGATCTGCATTGACGACGACGACGACGAGACCGAGCAAGCCGAGGATTATGAGGACCTCTTCGGCGACACTTTCGGTGGAGGCAAGACGAAGGCTCTAGCCAAGAAGTCCATCGAGGTGAACGAAGACGAAGACGCCAACAGCGCTTTCTCCAGTGGTCTAAGCAAAAAGTTCGTCTCCGGCGTCCACAAAACCACAATCCGCAACGGCAGCAGTGATCGCCACACCTCCACTCCACCCGCTACAACCAACACCTCCCGTCCCGCACCTCCACCCCGCCGTCGCCCAGACGTCTGCCGAGACATCGCCACCGACCTAGTCAGACACGAAAAAGTCCACCACAGAGTCCAACTCCTCATTCCCCGTCTCCCCAACTACGAAAACTTCGACTGGACCCGTCGTTACTGGATCGCTGTCCTGATCGAGGGAAAAAAGATCCGCAATACCACTACCGAGAAGGACTTTGTGTGGATGAAGGGTAATCGGGTTACTACTGTGGCTACGGTTTTTCATTCTTATGCGTTGGCTGTGATGGCTGATCCGGAGGATTTGGCGCTGGTGTTGGGGAGCGAGGGCGTGGAGATGACGGATCAGATGGAGGAGTTGGATTATTTCAACGATCGGTTGGTTGTGTTTAGGGCTGTTAGGGTGGAGGGGAATGAGGAGGAGGCTGAGGGGAGGAGTTTGGTGCCGGGTGTTGTTCCTGAGTCGGAGCTTATCACTTTGGATCTTGACTGATAATCGGTGGTTGTTGGAGGGTGTAGATCTTGGGTGAAGGATATGAAGTGCGGTTTCGATTAGGAAGTTTGGGTCAACGTTCCAGGAGCCCTGATTAGCGGGAACCGGTTATGGCTTTCAGAGGCAGAGCTGGCGATATGAGATGTGTTGAATGTCAGTTCTGTTGCTTCATTCGGCTCCAGTGACTTGTCCTGATACTCTTATTGGATGGCAGCCCGTGCTGACAAGCACCAGGGGCCTCTTAGCTGGCATAATCGCTATGTAAAAGGTAGAATTCCATGAGTGCTTCTCGGTCCTTCCCGTATTCCTGCGACTCAAACTATTCGTTGCCTCAACCTGACGATCATTTCGATCTCTCTCTTTCTCGTCGCTAGTAATCCTTGGACAAACTGCTCTAGCGAGTTATTTCCACAGCCGGATTGCGTCCGCTCTGTCATGTTATACAATGTCTGCCAGCAAGTCTTCGGGTCTTGATTTTCCAAAATTGGTTCAAAATCTTCTGTGGGTGGTTGGCTTGGTTCGATGTACTTGTGGTTAAGGTCTCTGAGCACGATCATAAAAGGAGAGGCTTGAGCTCGTAGGACTCGATCCGCTGCCTGGATGACAGTTAGACGGATATTTTGAATCAGTTCTAGGAAACGGGAGGCGGAGGACTTACGTCAGCCAGACCTTTGCTGGTGCAGCAGAGTGCAAACCATCGGTCCTTGATGATATTCATTTTGAGATATGGGGATTGTCTCGCCCACAGCGTTGGGATGGATAGGTAGAAAAGCGATATCTGACTAGGTGAAAAACGATATCTGACTAGGTGAAAAGCATGTTTGAAAGTGATGCAAAGGTCGGATGGCGAAGGAATGCCAAGCTCCTGACATACTTCCTTAGCCAATAGCGATGAAGGAACGTTGCAGTCTCTACAATTCTCGGTGCAGTTCACAATCGTCTTTCAGCTCTTCAGGTCGGTCGTTGACTCACAGAGAAGCGCCACTACGACAACGGGGTTTGGTATGACAGGGTTGGGCAGATTGGATTGATCGATTAAGGTATGCTTCTAACTGACATAGATACTCCATGTGAATCGAGCTTAGCAGGCTTGTTGTTACTCATGCTGCACAGTGGAAAGCCAGAACACTTCCATATAGCTAGCTGTATCGGAGAATAGGTTCTGACAGGAGTAGGCAAGGAGTCGGGACTCGGTAAAGGCATAGGGTTGGCAGCCTCTTTCTTACTGCTGATCTTGCTAACAGAGTCTGTCACCCGGAAAGCCAGGCTTGAAGATCGAGCCAGCGTAGCAAATGGAGTTAGTTGTGCTGTTCAAGAATTAATATTACCATACGATCGGCCACTCAACTCACATGAAAGTCTTGGCACAGTCTTGCAGACCATAGAACCTTGTTCGACATGCACTGATGACATACAAGGCTAACGTCGTTTGTTTACAAGAAGTATGTATAACTCCGGTGCGATAAACAAAGCGCAGCACTCCGGAATTGCAAAGTCCTATTATCTCATGTGGGCGTGTCTGACGTCTGCATCATGGCCAGTATCAAGAGAGCTCTAGCTGTCCGCAATGGTCTACTAACGGTCCATACCCGCTTAAAATTGTCTTTCTATGTCTCTGTAGAGGGATGACGAAGCTTATTCATCTCACAGCTATCAGCAATGTAGGGCGTTGCCAGCATGCGGTCATTCAGCCATTATGGTCGTTTTCTTCAATGATTCGATGGCCGCTTTCGTGTAGTCCTTGTCCTGGTGCATTATCTCCCATGCCAGAGGATTGCCGCTTTCGTGTAGTCCTTGTTCTGGTGCATTATCTCCCATGCCAAAGGATTATCGAGGATCTCGTCGAGGAAACAGGCTGTGCCTACAGCAACTGCTTCCCGGAGGAAGTGGTCTGTAGTTCTGTGCTCATCAAACACGAGACGCCCGATCTGAACTATTTTTTCGACGTCATGAAAGTCGCACCAATACGACATGAGAGATGCATGTGCGATGGTGTCTAGTTTGAGGAGGTCGTACTACATGCGTCAGTCAAAGTACAAAGCATGGGTACGCGTCACTTCATACCTTATCCGCAGCCATCTCGAGGTCCAGAATATCAATCATCCGACTGTAGACTCCTTCCTGTGAGATCTCGTCCGAGACAGACTGTGGTTCACGGACCATCATGCTGTCATGTTGTGCAGGCATGGGAGCGCCCATTTCGCGGACCATCATGCTGTCATGTTGTGCAGGCATGGGAGCGCCCATTTCGCGGACGAAAAGATCGAGTATGTTCGATTTGTAGCGAAGCCAGTCGATTGGCAGCTCATAGATGTGTCGCAATATCGCATCCACGACAGTCTCGCTTTCCTTTAAGTCGATGACTCCGGTCTGGGATTCCTTGAAGCCGTTCGTGCATGCCGCGTGGAAGAAAGGGCACGCCGGGCAGACGATGCTCTTGTGGACTTTGAAGCTCTTGGTCGCCGTTTTGATGGTCAGGTCAGACCACTCGCCTGTCTCGTACATTCTGGACCATAGTGTCAGCCAAAATGCTCTCGTGTTGCCCATGTAGTGTGAAGTGCGTTCTTACCGCTTCAGAACGCCGTCTTTGGCCGCTGAACTTGCCGCCATGTTTGCGGTGGAGACAGCTTCGCTTGGTGTCGAAGTTGATTCAAGCAAGAAGGCAGAGGTTTGAAATGTGCCTAGCGGCCAGTGCGTGACCGGGGAGAACCCACTGAAACAGCTTGCAAGGATGTTAGTCGTGCTTGTCAGTGACTGAAGTGAAGTCTCCGACCTTCCACCACCTTCCATCGCTCATCATCACTGCCATCGACACCACTTTGCTCCGGCACATTTCAACAACAACACTTGCCCACCACGAACTCACAATGGCGGCTTGTGACGAAGCTCTCGCTCTTCCTGAGCTGGTGGAATGTATTCTCTCCCAGCTGCCAATGCGTGACCTGCTTCTCGCCCAGCGCGTATGCAAGACATGGCAGACGATCATCAAGCTGAAGCCCCTCCAGCGCAAGCTCTTCTTCGAGGAGATTCCAGGCGGCCCACTCAATTTTGTTCATACGCCCGTGGAGTCTCCATTTGGGTCAGTTCATAATCCAGACCGCTTGCGCAAGAGAATCCTATGCCTGGAAGACTACAACCGACAAGTCTACCACCCGCCTGGAAAAGGACTCGCACAAGATGCAGGGCTGGAGTATATGTGGACCATGGCTCCTGTTCCAGGTGCTCCTTCTTTCACGGACGAGCGCCGCCCAATTCCCATCTACGAGAATCCTGTCCTCATGGAGCTCCATGCGCAGATGAACAGGATGACGCTGACTTCAACCAAATTGCTCGTCTCATTGCCTGAAAGCTGGCTACGACCCGAAGCTTCTTGGCGGCGTATGCTAGTCGCTTCACCGACCTTCACCGAGCCTTGTGTCTTGGTCACTGTGGTACGGCAAGGCAGGGCTAGAATCATGGCATCGTTCGGGGATCCAACTGACTCTGTGACGTATCGACAACTGGGAAGTATGTTTGATGAGCTGGTTGTGCAATCCCGCGCGAATTGTACCTACCGGACGGAACTGTCCCTAGTCGACGGTCTACGCGTGGAGACTCAGGGCAGAGAGTTATGGGAGGTCCCGCTTGATGGGGGTTGGAACAGAATCCGAGACAGCGACGCAGATACACCTATGCACCAGATCATGCTGAAAGAACAACTCCAGGATTTGCGGCAGTAGAACAACATGATCCTCAAGAAGCGCCCGGAAGCCGTCATTGCACCCGATTCGATGGAAATAAGTTGTTTGTCGGGCTAGGAATTTTAGGTGTGGCAAGCATGTATGAGAGCAGAGGTCTTCGAAATGCAGGGGGACGTCAGTCATCGGACGTCTTTGGTTCTGGGAATGCAACCGGACGTCAGACTTTTCAGAAGGTCTTGGTCTCTGAGATAGCACTTACGAAAGGTCGGAGAAGCAGAATCTCTCCATGTTACAATGTCCCGTTCCAATAAGCAAGCCATATATACTATGATGCATCAAGGGCGCCTGTTGGGGAAGCCATCCGCACCACCTCTCCAGCAGAAGCTGCTTGTCTCTTAGCCATAGGATTCATGGGCTTGCAGCCAGTCTCGATGCGAAGAGCCGCGGACCGTACGGAGAGGGTTCCCGGAGCTCATTGTCTTACTTGACGCTGCACAACTCTAGTAGAGTCAACAGCGCTTCCATCCTGCCTTGGCCAGACTTCTTTGCCGCATCCATATTGCCATTAGCAATCATGTCGTACATCTCACTCTTACTGACTGTGATCGTCAGATCAGCAGGATTGCTGCTCAGCAAATCTTCTCTCAGGCTCTCGTTGTTTCCCGTTCCTCAGTGCCAACATCCACGCGGTCTCTTCATCCAGTATATTGATCAAGATCTTTTGCGCCGATGTCTTGCAAGCTTCCGGTCCATCTACCTGCAGCGAAAGAGCGTCGAGCCAGTCTTCAACACTCGATCGCGGATTGATAGCAATCACACTTTGTGGCACTCCTTGGAACTTGCTTCGAAGTTTCTGCGCAGCGATGAGGTAGAACTTGCGCCAGACAGCATGCTCAGTACCGAAACCGAGCCGCTCATATACCGATGCCAAGTGATGTTGCCCTTGTTCGTTGCTTGGCTCGGCTGCTACAGCATGGTCCAGGAGTGTGGCTGCGAAACGGAGATCGCCTGCGTCGGCGTACTTTGTAGCCTTTTCGATGACAGCCAAAGCGCCGCCCATACAATCGACATAGCGCTTTCCCTCTTCTTTTGGTGGATGTTTCCACGGGTTGGCTGGATTTCCGTCGAACCACGTCATGTAACGCTGATAGATGCCCTTTACATTCTGTGACAGGCAGCCATAATATTCGCCGGCATACCATAGTTCTTGCAGTGCTGGGGGGAGGGAGCTGGAGCTGTTCCGCTATCTCGGTTCCTGTCATTCCCTTGTTCATAAGTCTGACCGTCTGATCATGCATATAGCCGTAAAGGTCCCGTTGGTCTGAAATGAATTTGGCGATGTTGTCATGGCCCCAAGTTGGCCAATGATGACCAGAGAAAATCACATCGGCATTGCGAGCGTATAAATCAAGAGTCTCATCCAAGTGCTTAGACCATTTCTTTGCGTCCCGGACCTGGGCGCCTCGTAAGGTGATAACATTGTGCATAGAATGAGTTGCACACTCAGCAATGTAGACAGCACGCTGGTCCGGGAGGAAGACGTTCATCTCGCACGGTGCCTCAGTCTCGGGCACCATCTGAAAAATGAGCCTCACTCCGTCGATAAGTCGTTCGTCACCAGTCGCCTCGATGTTATCATTCGGTGGTACGATGGTCGTGGTACCGCTAGAAGCCGCCATACCCAAGCCGCATCCTCTGCATGTAGTCAGTATCTATATCTATGAGTGGACCAAAAACATACACATGGCTTTTTTGTCCGATAGGCAGAGATCCACCGAACATATACACGGCCCGTCTCCTCGTTGCAGGACCTGCAACTATGTTCTCCTTTGGCACCGCATCCATAAAGCCAGCTGGAGCGAGGATCGGTGTTTGGTCCTGGGTCCCGGCAAGCCTGCATAGGACGCTTCGTGCGCCACCGAAGTGATCATAGTGCGAGTGTGAGTAGATCACAGCTTTTACTGCTCGGTCGCCACGGTGGCTGCGGTAGAAGTCCAATGCTGCCGCCGCACATTCCGTTGACGCCAGAACGTCTAGAACAATGACTCCAGTCTTGCCTTCAATAAGAGTCATGTTTGAGATGTCAAAGCCGCGGACTTGGCAAACACCTGCAGTGACTTCAAATAGCCCTTGCTTTCTGGTTAGTTGTCCTCGTCGCCAAAGCTTCGGATTGACGGTTGGTGGGCAACCGCTTGTATGAAGGCATAGTCCTCGTTATTCCAAACATTATGACCGTTCTCGTTGGCGAAGGAGCAGGTTTCAAGAGATGCAACATGACCTTGCTCTGCATTTTCGAAGTCAGTATCGTCCTGGAATGAAGGTTGAGCAATTGAATGAGAGATTGCCCGAGACGAGGATTGAAGCTGGTCCCTATGTGTTGTCAAGACTGTGTTATCAACAGAAAAAAGAACAAAGATGATTGCATTGCTCGCCTGACCAAGTAAGTACATGCTTTGGGTCACTTCTTCATGTTTCCAAGGCGTTTCCAGGTTGTGATGAGGTGAGGTACTCGCCGATCTCCTATCTGTATCAATTGGTCGTGACGCCGTCTTCATTGCAAGCCTGTTTGTATGAAGAGTCAAGTCACCTTCATAGAAGATGATCTCCTTCACAACGGCAAAGATTCATCTTCTTGCCGCACTCATAGCAGAATTCGCATCGGCATCTGCATCTATAGCAAAGTCAGCCAGAGTTCTGTACATAAATCTGCAGCGTCAGGAGAATTGAAGCCTTGGAGTGCGGCCAGAGCGGTCAAGATGAGGATTATTCAAGGATAGCTATTGTCATTGGAGCTGTCAGACCAATGTCAAAGGCGCTCTCTCGATGGAGAACTCATCTTTGAAGGTACTAGAAGCCTTTAGACTGGCTTAGTAGCCCGTAGAGATGTCGAGAGGGTCCAAATGACTGTCTGGTCCACTGAATAATCCTCATTTTGACCGCTATGGCCGAGTGCCCAGGGTCATCTCTCCAAAGCTGAGATCAGGAACTAGGGCATGTGCAGGCTTGAGTCCCCCAAGCAAAGAGATATACTCACGTCATATGGCTGCACCCGTCTTGTCGCTCCACGATACGGCGGCAGTTCGGACAGGTCTGCCAGCCCTGACCTTTTGCGAGATCAGCCAGAACCTTGAGATGCTCGGCTGTGCATAGACCGAAGTGGCTTGCCTCCTTACACTGCACGCACGTCTTGCTGTTGCACTTCTGGCAGTAGGCCTGATGGTTGTGGATGCTGTGAGGAGCCACGAATGCGTTGCATTTGATGTTGTGGCAGTAGACCTTGACCTTTGTGGTCATTTCCAGCAACTTGCCGCTGTATTCTTTGACGAGGAGCTTTGGAAGATGTGGTTTCGCGGCCTGGAGGGTTATACCTCCGATACAGCAACGTGGTGGATACGACGATTCGTCCTTCAGAGCTAGACCGAACATTTCCTCGAGGCAGGAGGCACAGTAATGGCATCCGCATGTCAACTTCAGAGCTGTGGACGGAGGGCATTTTTGCCGCTTGCCGCAGGCCATGCAGAAGACATCGCGAGGCTTGTGAGTCATCGTGTCGTGCCCGAATGTTGTTGATGTTCCAAGTAGCAAAAAGGCAAGAAGGTCGAAGCTGACAGAAGTTATAGATCTTGTCCAAAGTGGATCCGGCTGTGCACGGGATCTAGCCGCTGGGAGTCACTGTGGACGGAGTGAGCAGAGCTGTCAAGATGAGAATTCTTCACTGAAGTTGCTTATCGGATCTGGTCTCTCTGCCATATGACGAGCGACTCTGCTAATGCAAAGGCTCCTAGTAGTTGAAAAAGCGACAATCGTCGAGAAAGAGCACCGTCAGTATGGCTAACACAAGTCTAACGACAAGTTCTCCGATTGAATAATTCTCATCTTGACAGCCTTGGGAGTGAGAGGCAGTGGACACGACGAGGTCTTTCGTGAATGGAGCCTACAAGTGAGGCAGTGTCATATTCACATGCTATTGGACTCACAGTGTGCCTGGCCGATCACAAAAGCAGGTTCTTCTCAATTGTAGCTGATTCTCCAACGCTGCAGAGGGTATCCTCAGACCTGCAGCTGTAAGGCGGGCTCGTTGTCTAGGCGTTTGCGAAATGACACCTTCAGTGTACTTTTCGAGATGGCCTGAGATTCGATACCATTCACGCGAGACCGCCACCATTCCGATGACAGGATCATCGTGTGTGCCTGGGGGGTGAGGCAGAGCCATGGGGGTTTCGCGCGTAGCAAAGGACATGCAGGCCCGACCTTGAAGCAGCCATCCCGTGGCGTAGGCCAGCGCCCCGAGACGTGTGGAGGAGCGGTCAGTATCGGTGGGTGCGCTTATTGATGGTGTCGTTGCCTGCCTCTTGTCTTTCGCGATTCATAGGAGTCGGGAAGGTTTGATGCCCGCGGCTAATTAGGCGCTTCGGGTAAACCTAATTTGATAAGTCCAGAGACCGTAAATAAACTTGTGGGATCGCCCTTGCAGAATTTCTGGCCAAGTCTGGAGTTCTTTATCACAAACAACACCAGCTTCAAATGGACCATCTCACATGTCTTCCTACGCCACAACAAGAAATAAGTTTCAATTCTTTCCTCTCTCTCTACTTCTCTACAACATCAAGAAGACTCACAACTACTATTCCCCTCACCCCCCAGCCCACTAACAGATTTCGCAATCTCCCCCTTCTCAACATACACCCCCGAAAACCACCAATCCTCCCTCAAACTATCATCGCCACCCGTGTTGGAAGGCAACCTCAAAACCCCCAAATGCCAATCCATCCCATCAGATTTCGCCTCCACATCCACCGGCCCAGCCACCATCTCCAACTCCTCCCCATTTTTAGAATGCCACAACCCAACATTCCCGCCCTCAAAATCAATCTCATAAGCAATATTGTGCCATTCCCCAGCTTCAAAACTCATATTATAGTGAGGTTCGCTATTGGCGAACCATTGGAGTTGTGAGCCCGAGAGACCGAATTTCAACTCCGTGAAATGGGATTCGAAAAAGGAGATCTGATGTTCTCGCTCCATGGATGGAGGATTAGAAGTCCCGTGTGAAATGGAAAAATGATAGAAGACTTTGGAAGCGTTTATCGCAGCCGCAGTCTGCGGGATGAGTTCTGTACGCATCATGTTTTGGCCGTTCCATGAGGAGGTATTGTCTATGGAAAGTTGGAGACCGCGGAGAGAGCCCGCGTCCGCTGGATTTTTGTAGGATTCAGAAAGCGCGATGTAGGATGATATGGGTTCGCTGCCGTGGATGTAGTATTGGTATGGTCCGACTTTGTTGGTCCAGGACCAGGAGGTGAGGATTGAAGTGTTGTTGTAGGGGTTCATGCGGCCGTCCCAAAGGATGGAACCTGCGGTCGCGAGGGCTGGGAGGGTGAGGAATGTGTAGGCGTGCATTGTTGGGGAATGTTCTTTCTATGTGGATGGGTGCTGGCTACGATGGGTCTTCTCCTTTTTGGTGGTTTGGAAAGCGAACTCGAGTCTTATATATTGAGGTATGGAGGGTATAGGCGGTAGCGTTGTCTTCATGAATCGAACGGAAATTTGCTAGGTACATGCCTGTTGCGAGTAGAGTATGCTATGAAACAGCCCATCAGGCTGCCAAGCTCGTGGCTGTCACAAGTTGGACCGCTTGATAGTATAGCTTCCTTTTTAATGGATCGCATCGTCCTGCATACTCACACGAGTTTGCTTTCTTCGTCCTCTGATAACATACATTATTTCGTACATATGTCCATCCATTCAACTCATCACATACCAGCTCTCTTCTCCCTTGCTCCTTCATGTGCACTTCATATACATCCTGCAACCAGAGGAAACCCTGGTCGCTGTCAGTTCTTGTTATGTGCTTCAGTCATTCACATAGCATATCGCCTAATCTTCATGTACATCCTCCGTGTTGGTACATTCTTCTCCTCATCTCATCTACAAGAACTTCTTCGGCATGCCATTCCTTCTCCTCTTATATACCACATAAGCACCAGCAAGCACAACCTGCGTAGCCAAAACCACGAAAACAAACCATCCCAATCGTGGGTGATGAGTCGAGAACACTGTATCAAACAAAAAAGTCAGCAACCATCTTCTCTCCCTCAACTCTGTCCATCCTCAACTTACAATGCGCCAACCTCTCCGGTAACTGCTCATTCAAGCCCCCATGAATCTCCCCAACAGCCTTCCTCAACCCCTCCAACGTCTGCTTATAATCCTTGCTCTCGACATCCCTCCGCACAGCATTCACAGCATCCTCAACTCTGCTCAACCGACCAACGAGGTCATTGATTTGTCCCACAACCTGAGGCGGCAGACCCGTTTCTTTAGACCCTTGCATGTTGTTCACCCCATTAATAACCTCCCCATGTCTAGCCAGAACCTCCGCATGCTTCTTATCCACATTCTCCCCCAGACTCTTGAATTCCATGAACAGGTTTCCCATTTGGTGCGAGAGACCTTGGAGACGGTTATGTAGGTCTGCGAATTGCTCCTCCTGTCCTCTGAACTCGGAGGCTGTGCGATCGGGGATAGCTTCTGGGATTCCAGCAAAGGAATCATAGTGATGTTCACCCTGTTGTTGTCCGCTCAGATTCGGGTTCGCGGAGTCTTCCACGTGAGCGTGATTCCAATGCTCGTGGCCTCCTGAGACGACCATTTTGTAGAGCTCGAATGTGTCGGGGTTTTGCTCGCCTGTGGTGGCTGAGATTCCGAAATGGTAGCCCTCGGGAAGACGGACGGATTGTGTCGCGATGCAGTTTTTGCCATCAATCTGCACGAGAAGTCCACCTCCTTCTTGCGACATCAACTTGAGCTTGGAGGGGACTCCCAAGTTGCGGTATTTGTAATCGCATTGGCCGAATGCTAGACTTTCGGGGTTGGATTGTGTGCGGAAGTTCTTGGTGCCATCATTGAGGAAGCCTCTGATTTTGCCTCCGGTACCTCCATATTGATCAATCACCAACACCAAGCCGTCGAATGTTTCAACATTGTAGATTGAGTCCACGCCCGCAGAGCGATCTTTTGTATACCAAAGCTGTAGATTCCCACTTCCGATTTCTTGACCAGAAGCTCTAAACTCAAGCGTTGCGGTGAAGTCGGAGGTCGTGGAGGTGCCTTCGGACCAAAGAGCTCCTTTTGCGTTTCCAGGATAAGGAGGTGTGAGGATGAGGCGATCGGAGAGATGTTGAATTTGGTGGTTTACGTTTGAGATCTGGTAGCCGGGGACCGAGTGGCCTTGGTCGGCGAAGTTCTCGGAGCGGTGGCCGAAGGAGAGGCCGTCGACTGTGTGGGAGGAGCCTCCGAATTGGGCGTTTGTGAAGGGGGAGAGGAGGAGGAGGGGAAGGGCGCGGAGGAGGAGTTGGGGTGCCATTATCGATTGACGGAGGATGTTATGGAAAGCAAGCTGAATGTCTGCTCTGTGATGCTGTATATCAACCAGTATTCAAGAAGCTGCGTTACTCCTGTTCGCGAACAAGCCTCTCAATCCCACAGTTGCTACCCAACCAATGACGATGATTGAGACAATAGTTCGAGCTTCTTTCAACACTTCGGAAGAGACGGTGAGGGTATGAATGTGGTTGATGGATCCTCCGTGGGTGGCAGCTAGAGAAAAGGCTTCCATTGTCAAGACGGCAGAAAGTATATCATTATGAAGTGTCTATGTAAAGGTGGCCTTGGATTGATGAGAGCTAATTCCGGATCACTGCGCCAGACTCCGCGTGCTCAAAGCTAAACTGTTCCCCGAATGCACATATGTCGGAACGGCTTCACGACGACGCGGAGTGTCAGAAATCTGAAGAAGCCATTTCGAAGTGCGAGCATCAGTTGTCTTGTCAGTGTACATACTTTGTGTACAAGGAGTCGTTGGCCATCGTGATATAGCATGCTGAAGTCTTTGTCAAGGCAACTTTTTGAATCCTCTTTGCATCCTTGTCCTGGACTGCCCGGCTTGTAATTTCACATCGCTCCAGAGCTGAAGCTGCCGAGCAGAAGATGTTCTCTCAGATGGCTTCTTCAAAAGCTTGATATGTTGTGTTAATGTGAAGTTGCTTCAAGATATGAGTGCTTCGCGGGACTTTAAATAGAAGATCCCGACTCCGCATTGCTAGCGTATTCTGAAGCTTGCAGCAACGATCATCGAAGTTGACGAAGGAAACATCACTCCATCACCACCACCACCTCGCCATCCTCCTCCCCGACAACACCTCCCATCACCGCCGCCCTCATTTCCTCGGGACAAGATGGCCACAGACCCAAAGCAGATGTGGGAGTACGTCTCCCAGTGGCGCAATTTACACGAAAACACCTCTAACATCTCCCAGGAACCTCCAAAAGAACCTCCAACGCGCCCAACAAGTCGGCGGCAAACGATTCGGCGGTGCCGGCGGCGGCGGAGCTCCCGGTCCCAAAGGAGCCCTCACAGGAATCGGCGGTCTTCTCCTCCTAGGCGGAACAGTCTGGGCCTTCAACAACGCCCTCTTCAACGTCGAAGGTGGCCACCGCGCCATCAAATACACCCGAGTCGGCGGTGTCAAAGGCGAAATCTACTCCGAAGGCACACATATCAAGATCCCATGGTTCGAGACACCAGTCGACTATGACGTTCGCGCCAAACCTCGCAATGTTGCCAGTTTGACGGGTACGAAGGATTTGCAGATGGTGAATATTACTTGTCGTGTTTTGTCGAGGCCGAGGATAGACGCACTGCCGCAGATCTATCGCACGCTGGGCACGGATTATGATGAGAGGGTGTTGCCGAGTATTGTGAATGAGGTGTTGAAGAGTGTGGTTGCGCAGTTTAATGCCAGTCAGCTCATTACTCAGAGAGAGAATGTGAGCAGATTGGTGAGGGATAATTTGGTGAAGAGGGCGGCGAGGTTTAATATCATGTTGGATGATGTTTCGCTTACGGTATGTCGTGCTCGTCTTTGACAGGAAAAGAATATGATGATGACTGACACTTTTTCTCACAGCACCTCGCCTTCTCGCCCGAATTCACAGCCGCTGTCGAAGCCAAGCAAGTCGCTCAACAAGAAGCACAACGCGCCGCCTTCGTTGTCGACAAAGCCCGCCAGGAGAAGCAGGCCATGGTTGTCCGCGCTCAGGGTGAGGCCCGATCCGCCGAACTTATCGGAGACGCCATCAAGAAGTCGAGATCATACGTCGATCTCAGAGAATTCGAGAACGCAAGGAACATCGCAGGAATTCTGGAGAAGAGCAGTAATAAGGTGTACCTGGACACTGAGGGCTTGGGACTCAATGTTACGCAGAACAAGAGGGAGAAGGAGGAGGGTAGGAATCGGAAGTGAGCGGAAGTGAGCGGAATGTGCTGGATGAGGCAAGCAGGCAGAACTTGTACAAAATCATTACGAAAAGCGAGGATGGGGAGATGAATGCATCTTTTCTTAGCGTGGCGAGGAGGGAAGAACTCCTCTCAGCATGACGGAAAGAAGAGCGAGAAGAGAGATGGATGAATGGGATGCCGACGATCCGCTCGAATGTATGTATGTATAATTCAAAATACTCTACTTCCCTCCTTCTGACCCTGCTCCGCCTAATGTCTTCGACTACGTCTGTGGGTGCTGTTCCGGACGCAATAAGCCACTGGCTGGAGCAAACAAACCCTAGTCAAGAGTTCCTCTCCCAACTCAATGCAGCAACCTCCCCCACCTGTCCTCCAGCAGTCCCGATTTCCAAGCTCAGATCCTACCTCTGAAGAAGCAGACAATCAGCAAGTCTATCACCCGAGCCTCGACACCCATGAGAATGTCTTTGAACCCACTGTGGGGAACTCGCCCACGCACAACTCTCCAACTCGCGCACGAATTCGAAGATCGGAATCTGTGTCGTCGTCGCCATCAATCGCTTTGAGCATTCTTCCAGAAATCGCACTGGAAATCCTTCGGGAAGATTCTTCTTTTTCCAATTTGGGGAGAGGGAGGAGGTTCGGGACCAGAGATTTACAGTTGTTAAATTTTGGAAATTTCGATGGTAGGGACATTGGATTGTTATGGTTATGTTGCGGATTGAGGAGAGGATTGAGGGGTCGATGCGGGTTAGCCAGGCGCGGGTCTGGGGGTGGATGTATTGGGTGTATTGGTGCCAGCGGCGGCGGGAGAGGTTGAGGAGGATGTGGAAGGTTGTTTGGTGGAAGAATTGGTGGAGGCCTTCGGTTTGGAATTGGTGGCAGGTTAGTGTTAGGGCTGGTTGGCGGAGATTGTGGAGCCAGAGGGTGTGTGAGGGGCGGAGGGCTAGGGAGAGGATTTGGTTTCGGAGTTCTGATGGGAGGGCGAGGAGGCGGTTTGGTTTGGGGGCAGGTGGGCTCTTTTGGAGGAGAGTTCTGATTCGGAGTGTGAGGTTATAGATGCGGTTGGTGGTTGGGGTTTCGGATGTCGAGGGTATGTGGCCTGGTTCTGTGGAAGGGGGAGTATGGGAGTCGCTTGCTGGCGTGTGTTTGCCTTTGGGGTGAGGCATTTTGAATGTCGAATGGATGGACTTCGCTCGGAATTCCGCTTCGGAGAGTATATTGGCAGGGGCGAGAGATCGATGTGAGAAATGTTAGGTCAAAGAAAAAGAGGCGTATATGCACTCACATTAAGCTCAGGCACATGTGGTTTTGATACCATGGTAAAATCTGCAATTCGAAATCTACCAAGCAACGAGCCAGATACACCCTCGCAGTCCTGGCCAGGGCTGTCAATATGGGGATTTTCCACAGAGAACGTTCTTTCTCAAAGAGAAGTGAATCATCTTGAGTACACTCTCTCGATGGCAATGATGTCTTTCAAGGTACCGAAAGCCTTTAGACTACCACAGTCGCTCGCCGAATGGCAGAGATGCCCAAACAACAGAGACTCCTCGCCGCTCGGAGTTTTGATACAATGCTCCAGCGCGTCTATGTACTGCCGTCCCCACTACTCAAAGCCTACCCCGTCATTCAAAATTTCATCACACTCCTCTCCCTCTGCAGAGTAACTATACAAGCTCAATTCCATATACCGTCGTTGAGCTCATAAATATACACCGCAAGCCTCTTAGCTCTACCGTACCAATGCCCAACTCGACTGACCCATGTCGCATGGAGTAGACCCAATCCCCGGTTATCACCATGGTATCGTCCGACCTCTTCAGCGCGCATACTTCTAGATCCAAATCTCCAGAATCCGTTTCCGCGTCCTAAGTCTTGCCACCAGTAACACCCCTCGCACCCTTCAGCCCAACGCACCCAACGCAGTTGACACAATTCTCACAGTCCACACACCCAGTGCACCACTCACAGCCCTTGCATGCAGAGCACTCCTCGCAGAATCTGCACATATAGCATTGGATGCAAGCAGTGCAGTACCAGCAGCCATCGCAAATGTCGCATCTAGCGCAGCCGTCAGAAGAGCGATTGCTTCTGGAGCGGCTTCGGGTGTCGAGCTTGAGGTATTTGAGTTTGCTGTTTCGGCTCTGTTTGGTGCGGAAGTTGAATGGTGCTGGGACGAGTAGAGCGATGTTGTTGAGCAAGTGCTGTGGGAGAGAGATGAGGAGGAAGAACAGAAATGACCAGATCTCGAACAGTATTTCAAGTAGAGTTCTTGAGACAGCGACCCGGATGAGGGCGGTTGTTGTCTTCGATTTCGCTTCAACTTCGAGCAGCTCGGCCCCAGCGACGTTCAAAGCGCGTACGACTGCTTTGCTGTCTTCCTGGCTGAGATTTCTCTTTGATTTTGGCTCCATTCTGACAAGCAGCTCGGCTTCAGTGGCATTCAAAGACCGGATGATTGACTTGCTGACTTCTCTCCTCTCCTTCAAGGTGCGAGCAGGTGAAGGCTTCACCTGCTCGCTCCCGACCCTCGAATCGTCCCCAATGGACACTTTCGGTTTAGTAGGGAAGCAATCTGAGATCATGGCCTGTATGTCTGGGTGAATCTCCTTGGTGTGCGAATCTCTGGAATGGAGGACAGACTTTTCGAGAGGCGATGTCGTGAACCAGCTCTCACAGTCTGAAGTCCAGAGCTTGGGCGGGCGACGCGATGATCTCCACGGCTGTGCGATATTGGCGACGGGTCCGCTGGTGAGTGACGTATTCCTCGGCTCTTCCATGGACGGACAAGTGGAGGAATCCGTCGGAGATGGTGGAGTTGGGAGAGCGATGTATGGCATGTCTGAGATGATGTGGTCGGTAGCGCAAAGAGGTTGCCGCTTGAGAAAGATGTTTTGCGAGAAAGAGTCGCTGGAATTGGTGAGGTTGGCCATGGTCGGAGATGTGGAAGATGTGTTGTTTGGGTGTTCGTGAAGTCTCGAGATGAACCCGACCTTTTGTGGGCTGAGTTCAATATACATGGCAAGAGAGGGGTTGCGGTGCGAGCTTGGGTCCGTCACATGCAAAAGTTCTGTCGATTGCGATGCGCGTGCAGCTTGTTGATTTGAGCGTGCTTCTGTCGATTCGCAGCAGCTGAATGTGTGTGTTGTTTCTGACTTTTGTAAGTTGTGAATTTGGTCGTCGAAGCTGTCCAAAAAGTGACAATGGGGAAATATTTCGGGACTATGCGAGGCTACCGGCGCTAGACCACGGCGGGCCGTCTTTTAGTGGGGTCGGACCAGTGAATGAATGCAAACTTTTGAAGCTACCCAGTCAGCTTGAATCATTTTGGTGGTGCAGGTACCACTTTGGGAAAGCCGCCACGGAGACAAGAAGTGGGAGAATCAACGCTTTCAGGCACGTTTGGAGGATGCTTACTGCAGATACTATGCCAGCTGCGATCCTCGGCGGCCGCTCGGAGCGGGCTGGTGGAATAGAATAGATAGCGGCCATAGCCATTGATGACACAGTCTCGGGCTCGAGGTCACCATCCCGACCCACCGCTCCGAGGTCATAGATGCCTCTCGACAATGCTTTGGGCAGCGAAAGGGCAGCATCAATATCGGAGGAAGGCTCAAGCTTTCATCGAGAGCAAGGGTCAACACAATGTTCCCAATCTCAGCTCTTCCCAGCATAATCCCTCTTCCATATCCGATCAAACTTCTCCTGATCAACGGCATAACCTCTCGCAAACTCCCACTCCATCTCATGCATAGTCTTGCCACAAAGCACCAGACTATGCAACGGCTTTCCCAAATCAGCACTCATCAACTCCTCCAGCGTTCCCGCTACAATCTGCTCTCCATCGCTTCCCAGTCTTGCAACTCCAATCGCCAACTTCTCTTTCCCACAAACATCCATTTTCCTACCCTCCTTCTCCTCCGTTCCTTCTTCAACTTCCACCATCTGACTCGCACACTGCGCAACAGTCATGAATCTCGGCGGCTCATAGATAATCTTCCCTCTAGCCATGGCTTTCAAATCCGGCTCTTTGACTTTGATATCCAACAACACCAATGTATGTAATCCCAGCTTCGCATTCTCCGCGACTCGATCATAAAAGCTATCCGGCCTCCAATCTTCCGTGAAGAACACCATGCTCACTGTCTGTCCGAAATTGTACAGTGACAACCCAGTTGCACCTACCGCGGTCAAAATTGAGGCATTCGGCAGTGTTCGAGTGGGGATCGGAGGGTCGTTTTGTCGACATCGAAGGACAAAATCCGTGTGTGTGGTTGCTGAGAAGGGATCTCCTACGACTAGGAAGGCGACGTCGACGGTGTCTGCGTTGGCGAGGATCGAGTCGGATTGGGATTCTACCATTTCGCGATCGGCAATTATTATGGGGCGACCGTAGTATGCTTCCTAGAAAGGTAAGATGACATGTGAGTGATTGAGTCGTGCAGTGACAACCCTCCAAAGACGTTGGAGAATGAAGAAAGTAGGACGTACGAGGACCTCTTTATCAACTAGGAGGACTGCCGTGTATGCTTCGAGGTATACGCGTTCGGCTTTGCGGACGATGTCGAGACCTTTGGTGGAAATGTCGCGCTCGTCGGCCAGGCCGAGACCTATTATGTACAGCATCTTGTGGGAGTTGCAATGTATGTGGATGCGATTGGATGTTGAGAGATCTCCATTGAAGTGAATGCGAACAAACTTCTTTAGACTGGTTGATCTTAAATCCGCATAAGTCCGCTTGGCTCCAGTTCGTATTCACGCGAGAGGACCTCACCTTTCGCGGGGGACGCGCTCTCCTGCATCTCAGAAGCATCAACCAAGATCAAATTAGAACCCCAAACGCCGTTTTCTACACCAGGTCCTCGACTTTTGTTCGAGCTGCTATGAGAAGAAGTGGTTTCATTAAACAACGAGCAAGATGGCGGACCTGAAATCAAAATACAGGACGGAGATCCAGCAGGTATGTACGCATAATTCCAGCATCTAGCATGTTATCGCAAAACCTCTCCTGGCTGGCTTCGAGATGCAGTTGAATCATATCCCCTTGCGAATTCCTTGCCAGCTCGAATTGCCAAATGTTACCTCGATCGCCATGATTATATCATCCACAAGCTACTGAGTCGCCTTCTCCGCGAAATGCCTGCAGGTATCACGAGGATAAAGAACCAGGCAGTAAAGTCGGGCTGTCTCTCTGGGGAAATTATAGTAGTCTTTCCCAAGGACGCAGCATGACGTTGTCTAGACTTCATTTCGGGTTCAGCTTTCCCAGCCAAATTGAATGTCTAGCTAGACATTTGCTTTGAGCTCTGCCCGTCATGGGCAACGGAAGACGCCGAAGGAGCTTCACCGATGACCACTTCCTTTCTTGGACTCGCTTCAGCTTCACAAAAAACATCAACATTCCCACCACTGTTCTGCGGACTCGATATCGCCAATGAACTCGCCACTGACGAACCCGCCACTAACACCCCTCTCTCAGATGATGTTCGTCTCCGGCGAAACCGGCGACCCCTCAATGGAAACCACCAGCATGATTGAAAACATAGTCCAACAACAAGTAATGGAAATGCTCAAGCGCGCCACCGAACTCGCAGCCCGTCGCGGTGTCCGAACAATCAGCACCGATGACTTGATCTTTCTCATCCGGCACGACCGCGCAAAAGTCTCCCGTCTTCGCACTTTTCTCTCTTGGAAAGACGTGCGGAAAAGCGCCAAGGACAGTGAGGAGAAAGGCGGAGGCGGCGGAGGAGAAGCGGGTGGTGTGGAGGAATTTGATCTGGCGGGAAATGATCCGACGCTTGGGAGTGGACCTGCGGTTGGGACGAGGAATAGTAAGAATAAGAAAGCCAAAGTCGGTCTTCCTTGGGATGTTTCGTCATTTTACAGCGAGCAGGTTCCTGAGAGAGAAGATGAAGAGGATGAGGAAGAAGAAGAGATGAATGCTGCGACTTTGCAACGACTCAAACAAGCTGATGAGAGGACTAAAGGCATGAATGCGGAGGAATACCTGCACTTCTCCGAATGTCGGCAGGCATCATTCACTTTCCGCAAAGGCAAACGATTCAGGGAATGGGCTGGTTTTGGCGTCGTCACGGATTCCAAACCCAACGACGATATTGTCGACATTTTGGGATTTCTGACATATGAGATTGTGACGCTGCTTACAGAGGAGGCGCTCAAAGTCAAGGCTGCAGAGGATGCCTTAAAGAGGGAAAGTGGAGGGGATGAAGAGAAGAGGGGTAGGAAAAGGAGGAGGGAGCCGGGATTGTTTGATCCGCCTGAGGAGGCGAGAACTCCGGTTGGGGCGAAACATATTCAAGAGGCTTATCGACGGTTACAGAAGCCGGAGCTTAAGAGCAGGTATTTGCACCATGTGCATAAAGGGAGTTGGCAGAGGCCGTTGAAGTTGATTTGAGGTTTGGTGGTGGGGATATTTGGCTGGTGGTGTTTCTTGGGTATTGAGTGGGAATAGCGTAGGTGTTTGGTGGAGGTTTAATGCTGAGGGTGTTGGAAATACTGATTTGTCTGGTGAAATACAAATTTTGTTCTTCTTTGCCCATTTTTCTTTGGTAGGATTTTGGAAGCATCATTCTCTTGGAGGGCAGGGAAGCGAACCATGTCGTCGTTCTCTTTCCGGACTAGCGATTGGTTCGTATAGCAAAGTTGGATTCCGGAGAGGATTCACCATCACACGCACATCACTCTCAATCTAGTTTGGGAACAACCCGCTCTAGGATGGCGTTTTGGGTCTTAAGCTTTGGATTGGCATGGCTGTGCCTCTTTGTCTGGCCAATGTGCGTTTGATAAATTGCCAAGTGTTCCACGAAGGATGGACGTCGGACCGCTAGCTCTTGATCGACACTGTATCCTGTGGAGTTTACGTCAAACGCACACTGACTTCACTTTAATGAATCCTTCGCGCTTGAGGCACATAATGATACGAAGTTCGCAGAGGAGTTCCTGGAAGTCTATCGTGAGAGGCACAGTCATGGCTGTGCCTCAAGGTCCAAAGTATAGAGTCTTTTCCTGTCCTTCTGCTTCCTTCTCTCCTCTTTCCAACGACGAACACGAGTAAATCTGTCGCCGGAGAAAAAAAAACTTTCTGTCTTTAGCTTGCCAGCCATTACAAAGATGAAGCTTAGCCTCGCGGCGTGGATATATCTCTCAACACTGGTCTCCGCCCACAATTTCTGGTCTAGAGAAACTAACGATCTTGATCAAGGTGCAGAGGGTCTCTGGTCGCCAGGCAGCATTGGACCCAACACAACACCTCAAGACACGCAGACATTCATATCCGCCGGCCGCCAACCAAACCAAACTAGTTCCGCGTCTTTCAATTTCGCTCCTGGAAACCTTTCTGACAGCGACTCCTCGACCTGGATCTGGCGCGTGAATATCAGCGAGCCAGCTCTCCCAGATTCCCAGGAGATATACGTCGTGAACTCAGAGTGGGATTTACAATGGCCTGGAGCCGGTACTTTGCATTCTTTCGTGGACAGAGCAGATTTGAATGGCAGTAATGGTGGAGGATTGTGCATGCATGTTGCGGAGATTAATCTTCCTTCCAATATTACTAGTCGCTATGCTGAGAGCGATCAGGGTAATTGCTCTACTGTTCTCGGAGCTGCATGTCTGGAGGCGCTCATGAATGCACCATCAAGCGGCGGTTGTGCTGAACCTGCTAATCTTCTATCGGGCGATTTACCAGAATGCATGGATACTCTGGCTCTGGCTCAGAGTGGTTCGACTTCCAATCCAGGTATTTGAATCTTTGTCCAGTGCTGGGTTGTTTGGACTGACCATGCATCTTTGTAGGCTACTTCCTCAATGCAACCGAAGCCGCGTCGATTCAGTCTGGCGATGCTATTTGGTACCATACCTCGACTCGTCAATCTGCAGCCAATTTGACCAGCGCATTCGTCGAAGCTGAGAGTCGTCTGAATATCTTGCTGTTGAGAGAGTACCCTGGCACAGGAGAGGGTGCCACAGCTGCTACTATGCTTTGTCAGGTAGTAAATCCTGCAGCGTCCAGTGCCGCAGATGCTGGGATTCATGGAGTTTCCCTTTGGGCTTTGGTCTTGGCCGTTGCATGCGGTCTGGTCTTGTCATAACTCTCCTAAGAACGAGGAGAGCTGTCGAAACGGGGATTGTCTAGTGAGTTCGGTAGCAGGGTTGTTGGGATCCAACACTAGAGACATCTCAGCTACTTCTCGTAATTGAATCAAAGTTCCTTCCTCAGCTAATGATCATCTTGAATATCAACAACCGTCGTCTTCCACTTCCTAGCCGGTACCTTTCGATTGAACAAGATGTCAATCTCGCGATACGATCTACCCTTCATCTCAGGCAAGAAGAAAAAAGCGACAACGAAGCATGCAAACCCAGTTCCTCCCCAAACATAGCCACATTTGCCACCGAGATTTGCACCCTATGAGCATATCCGTCAGTATTCGTTGTACACATTCCATGCTCCGAAAGACTGTTCGACTTACCTCAGGATTCAACATCCAGCTCGACAAAAAGATACAAGGGATATTAATAAGATAATAACATCCCCTCCCAATTCCAGTCGTTAGCGGCCTGAGACGAATGGACGAAGTCTCCCCAATAATAACCCAAGAAGCGGGCGCAGGGCCAAGAGTGAAAAGTACCGAAATGATCAAACCCAAAGATGCTTGCGCTAGAGAAGCTGCAGTTTTCGCTGCTTCGCTGGAAACAGACACGCTGGCTGCGACTCCGAGCATGACGAGCAAGAAGGTGTTGAATGCGGAACCCCAGACGTAGATTGGTCTTCTGCCGATGTAGGTTGTGAGAATCCAGGAGAGCATTACGAAGATTGCTTGTAGAGCGGAGGTGATTAGGCCTAGGGCGAAGGCGAGGTCCGTCTCGATACCGGCTTCTATAGGTACATTAGTAAAGGTGTTTGTTCGGGGCAGCGAGAAACGTGGCTTACGGCGGAAGAAGTAGACGGCTTGGTTGGCGATCAGATTCCCTGTCAAATTCTGAGCAGCGTACACGCCGCAGACGATTGCAGTGCGGTATAGATCGACTCCTTTGAATAGCTCCAAGAGGCTGGGGTCGCTTGTATCCTTCTCAAGATCAATAGTACGACGCATCATAGCAACGGAATCGTGGTTGGCTTGACCAAGTGATTTGCTACCCAGACGGCCCACTGCCTTTGCTGCCTGTTCGTATTTGCCTTTGCGGGTCAGCCACCAGGGCGATTCGGGTGCGAGCCAGATGAGGATGGCGAGAGGGGTCGGGAACAGCCATTGCAGGGCGATAGGAACTCTGAAGGCATGTAGTTAGTACAACAGGCGCTCCGGAATAGGGGGGTGGTAACCTACCTATACGCAGTCTGTGCATCAAGACCATTGTAGTTGTAAGTAACACCCTGCACAATAATAGCTCCGATAGCCCAGAACATCTGCAACATTTGTGTACAGGGAGCTCTCAGGGGTATGGGAACAATCTCACTGCAGTACGCAGGTGAGTTCGCAATGAAGACTCCCCAGGGGACACCTTCGAGGAGTTGAGCGGCCAGCATGACGGGCAGTGAGTCGGCGAAGTAGAACACAAAGATGAAGCCATTGAGCAACATGAGGTTGGATATGAATGCCCACCGGTAGCCAATTCGACTGGTGATAGGACCAGCGATAACAACGCCGATGATGGCACCAATTGGACCTCCCATCTGTAGCGCAGATTGCCAAGAGGTTTCGATGACCATCTGCTGTTCTGTTTCGCTGTAGACGCCGTATCTGTTTGCGAATGCAGGCAAGGCGATGAAGTTGCCCATGAGAAACACACAGTATGCCTCGAGGATCTGTGAATGAAAACTTTAGCTTTTCTTCCCACCGTCGAACAAGCATCACAACTCACAATCGTGCAAGAGAAGATGAAAGCCCACGTTGCAGCCATGGGGTAGGCTTTGACAGCAGCAATCACACCCAAATTGAGCTCTGCGTTTTCTGCTTCAATTGCATCGGCCTTCATATCCGCAGCTCGTGTCTTTTCATCGGAATCGTAGACGTGCTCGAGGTGGACATTGTGCGCTTTAGTCTCCATGTCGGCACCCAGGCCCTTGGAATCGGCCGCGCCGCTCATATCGCTTGATCTCTCGAGGATTGAGGAGACCAGATGGAGGATGAAGTGAAGGGCATAATTGATCTTTTACATTGAGTAAGACCTGGCCCTGTTCTCCATTTACCCGCTTCCATGCGCGACACGAGACTATTGGTAGGGCATCAAACCCACGAGGAAGCCACGCCGGTTCCATGTAAAATTCCATCAATCAGGCGAGGAGAAGTCGTCTTGGGTCCCCTGAGCATGGCATTGGCATTGGTCTTGGCTCCCCGCAGGCCAAGTCGTATAGGATGAGATGAAGACATGGACCAAGGGAGTCCGGGAGAACTGTCACCGATGACTTGGTGGCATCAGCCCAGTCATGGTCATGGTAAGGTTCACGCGCAAGTCTGGGAATCCTGCATTCCGGAAGCTGGTGCGTTTGGGACAGTGGCACTGAGCAAGATAGAATAATCGTGAGTTTGTGTGAAGTCGAAGTGGCCGCATGCACCTCAGATACGACAGTATTTATGGCAGGTCATATATCTCGAGCGACGTGTTGACGTTGTTGATATTAGGAGCGAACGAGCAAAGAACTTTAGACGCGGTGTTATTGTCACGTCTAGCTGGCTTTAGGGTTAGGGTTGGGGTAGTGCAATGCGACTCCTTCTAATAGACGATGAACGTCTGAATTAATCTCCTTGCTATTCCGCTACGTTGAACGAACCAGGCGTTGGCCTTCAACCATGCTGGTGGTTCAAATCACGAATGAGAAGTATTATATCCCCGATATCGTCAGCCAGGATCATCTGCCCGTTTCGACTGCTCGCACTGGCTAGAAACACATCTTCCTAACTCGTTTATGTATCATGCATCATCAAATATTCTAGCTCGATCATTCATAAAGTCATACTCCAGAAACCCTCCTCTCAACGCAGCAGCATCTCTACCACAGCTCGAAAATCTCCCACAAGACTTCATACCCATCAATCATCCCCCCTCATAGCAAAATCCGCTGCAACCCTCACAACGTTCAAACCCTGGGCCTGCGTCTCCACAGTAAACTGATTGGTCTGCCCACCACCACTCTGCGTCTTCTTCCCATCTCGCTTCCGATAATTCCTCGCCTTACTACACTCTCCTCCCCGACACTTCCAAGGAGAAACCCCAAGCAACCAAGGCTCATTCCTAATATCGACACTATCGTCCGGTTTCTGGGCCGCGAGATCTCCTGATTGACGAGATTGGGTTTGGTTCAACTGTATGTATACCGTCAGCAAGCAGATCACAAAGAGTCTCCAGAGAGGAGAAGGGTTTGATACTTACGTATGAAGCACCCCACCACTCTCCAATAACATTCGTCGTAGCGTTCCGCGTACTCAACGCCGCGTGAGCATTATGTCGAACCCAAGCCTCATATCCCCGACACTTGCTTGCGTGGTCTTCCGCCAAACTGTCCGTCGCAAGCACCGTCAAATTCTCCACAAGGGGCGTCTCAGTTGGTAAGGGTTGACAAAACTGATCGAAGTGCTGAAAGTAAGCCCCCTTGAAAACCAAATCGTCCTGACTGCAATTAGTAGTCGCGTCACAGTAATCCTCCATGATACCGTTCCGCCCGAGTCCAGCCCATTCTGCAGCTTCGGTTTCATTTGCGGCGTTCCAGCCTGTTGCGTTGATGACGGTCTCAATGTATCCATATCCATCATCGAGATAATCCGTCGTGCCCGTAGACTCCCACAGTCCTCTTAGGCCAGAAAGAAGCACGCCTTGGTTGTAGGTATATACCATTTCGTTCCTTTGGTCACAAGTTGTTTGCCCATCGGAGATGTGGAAGCCGTCGACGACAAGACCTTGAGCGTTTGTGAAATTGTGGGCTGCGAACCAGGCGTATTCTTTGACTGCATTCTCTAGAAAAATCGAATCGTGGGCGGCGATTGCTGGAAGTGTAGGCAGTGTGTTGTTCGTTTCTGCGAGATAGTGTGGAGACGGGTATGGATCCGTGTTGTTGTCTCCGGGAAAATAAAGGTACATGGCAATGGAGCTGGAGATGAAGAGTTCATTCGTGATGGCGTTCTTATAAGGTGCCAGTGCGGGATTCCAGTCAATTCCCCCGTCGCAGAGAGTTGTGTTGAATTTGTCTTGGACGATGTTGTAGAAGATGTGAGCGCGATGAGCGAAGTTTGCGACGTCCGACTGCCCAAGGTCTGAGCTGGCGAGGATGTCGTACTGCTGGATGAATTTGATGGCTTCGAGCCACTCGAGAACTACCCATTGGGCGTCATCGTAAGCTGCTCCGAAGATCTGGATTGTGTCTTCTGCAGTGAAGTAGGCTTGGGTTTGAGCGTAGTAATGCTGGATATCAGTTTGGAGGGAGGAGGAGGAGGATTCGAGGGTAGAAGTGAATGTTTCTTGAGTGGAAATCATGATGTTGTCAATCAAGGCTCCTATCCATTGAATTGTGCTGGGCTGATGAAGCAGTCAACATCATGAACATGAGATGGTCCTTCTCTCCTCGAAAGGTACATGTACTCACCCAATACGTCCCATTCCAATACACGTCCTGCATCGTCGCCAACGCATCCTGAGTCTCATTCAACCAATATGCCTCGGACTGAGTCTGACCCTCCCACTGCCAGGGACTGCTTTGGCCATGATACCCCGTCCAGAACGGATTGTCCTGTGCTTCCGCAGGACGTGCTGTGGAAACAAAAGCTGCTGTTATCGCTATGGAATATTGATAAAGCATACTGAGAACCGCCAAGATTGCAACAAAGAAACAGAGGAATTCAAACGTCGCCCAGAGGCGGTGGATATGTAGCGTCTTCATGGTCCTAACCTCGTGGGCCCTTCCTGCCGGTGGAATCCAAGACAACATCATCTCATGGCAGGAACGGAACGGTACGGTACGATTACAACGGGCGGCGTTATTTGTGACTGTAGATCTTGTCTCTAAGATGAGGCCATGCAGCGTTTTGTGCCAATAGAACGGTCGTGTGACATTGGAGGCGGCTACGTTCGCATGGCTTCTAGTAGCACCACATCGACGCATATAACTCCTACATGAAGGGGCTTTCCGGCGTCTGATCGGGAGAAGGTGGGATATGAAACAACATAGTATGGAGTCTGGTTCTCTTCTCGTGAAAAGGAAAGGCAGGGCATGTCTCCATGTCCTGGTGATGTTGTAACGGTTGTCATCTGCTGTCACTGGTCATCACCAGAAATCGGCTCCACTTTTCTCTCCATCGCCCCCCGCAACGCGAATCTTCCACGCTAGAACTAGATGCTTGCAAAACACTCTCCCATCGACAGGCACAGACATCATCAACGATGCCCTACAAAGCGCCCCTCGCAGCAAAACCCACCAAAGCAATCTTCGACCCCTTCAATTCCTCCGCAACAGGCCATCAAAGAGCAGAAAACAAACTCAGCGGCAGCACCTCATGGCGAGATTCCCGTCATCGTAAACTCCATCAACAATTTGCCGGCGGAGCGGGAGGAGGGAAGCGGGTCAGTGATAGCGTGGGAGCGGGGAGTAAAGATTTTGGATCCGATGGGAGGACGGAGAATGGAGGGTTCGAAGCTGGGGCGAAAGGATTGAGGGCGGGAGGACAGAGGAGTATTTGGGAGAGTATGAGTGTTGTGAAGGGGGAAGATGGGGAGAGCGAGAGAGCAGGGAAGAGGGTGAAGCTGGAGGAGAATCCGGAAAATTCATGCAAGCGTATCAAGATGGAGCAAAGTCCACGTCCGACAAAAGTCGTAAATCCATACACACCATTCCGCAGAGAAGACGGCGAAATCCGTGAAACAAGCTGGACTTCGCCCTCGGATCTCCTTTCTCCCATTGATCCACTCCCCTCATCAAACGAATCAATCACCTCGAGACTAAAACTAGAAGAAGAAGAAGAAGCAGAAGAACAACCCAAACAAGACACTCCTCCACCCCAAATCTTCACCTCCTTAAATTTCTACATCAACGGCTCAACATACCCTCTCTCCGACCACGCCCTCAAACACCTCATATCCTCCCACGGCGGAAACATGTCCATAGCTCTCGGCAGGAAGACCGTCACTCATGTTATCCTTGGGAAGCCGAACGCAGGCGGAGGTTGGGGTGGCGGACTAGCAGGCAGCAAAATCCAAAAAGAAATCTCTAGCATGAAAAGCAAGGGAATCAAGTTCATTTCTGCGGAATGGGTTAGTGAGAGTGTGAAAGCTGGGAAGAGGTTGCCTGAGTCGAGGTTTGTGGGCATGAATTTGGCTCCCAAGGGGGTTCCGGGGATCGGGAGCATGTTTGCTGCGAAGAAATGAGAGGGTTTGGGATGGGAGGAGATGGTATATGAGGAGTTTATGGGCATGGGAGGCGCATTGTTTTGAGTTTTTTGAGATACCCATGATTAACGGAGGGTTAGAGATGCAAGCATAATGAGACAAACGCACACATCCTTGAAAGATTCTAGGAGGAGATCAATCTCCTTGAAACCTAAACCTCAAGTACAGCCCATGTACATATTGTTATTCGCGGAAAATCATTACTGAAGCGGAAGCTTTCTATGCTTATACTGCCTTCCTCCAGCACCACCATACATCCCCGCACAATGTCCATCGCCCACGACCCTATACTCATGAATCATCAGTCCCTCCAGTCCGACCGGTCCCCTGGCATGCACTTTATTCGTGCTAATCCCCACCTCAGTCCCAAACCCAAACCGCATCCCATCGCAAAACCTCGTACTGCAGTTCCAAAATTTACAAGCCGCGTCCACGCTATTGCAGAAGCGGTCAGCCACAGTCTTCTCCGCTGTGATAATGGCGTCTGTGTGATGGGAGCCGTGGGTATTGATATGGTCGATTGCGTCGTCTACGACCGAGACGACACGGATCGCGAGGACGAGATCCAGGAACTCGGTATTGAAGTCTTCTTCTGTGGCGTCTTGAATTTGAGCAGCGGCGTCTTTGTCCAGAGCAGATGTGAGCGCGGTTTTACTTTTGGAGTCGCAGCGGAGAGTCACGCCTTTGGCTGAGAGGGCTGTTGCTACGGCCGGGAGGACCGTGGTCAGGACGTCTTCATGCACGAGAAGTGTTTCGACGGCATTGCAGGCTGCTGGGTAGTCTGTTTTGGAATCTACCACGACGTCTGCTGCCATTCTGGGGTCTGCGTCTGAGTGAATGTAGATACTGCAAAGTCCATCCGCGTGGCCTAGGACGGGCATATGGGCTTTTCGCTGGCAGTGGCGGACTAATTCGTTGGAGCCTCGTGGGATCACGAGATCGATGTACTGGCTCAGTTCGAGCAAAGGGTCCACGGCATCTCGAGTCGTGACGAGTTGGATGGAGTCATTGGGGACGGCGGTTTTCTCTAGAGCAGCGGAGATGGTGGAGGCGATGGCTTTGAAGGATTCGGTAGATTCTTTACCGCCTTTGAGAATTGCTGCGTTGGCGGATTTTATGGCTAGAGATGCGATGTTGGCGATTACTTCTGGGCGGGCTTCGAAGATTATTAGGAGGACTCCGATGGGGCAGGTTTGGCGTTGGAGGATGAGACCCGAGTCTAGTTCTGTACGGAGATCTATTCTTCCGACTGTTGAGATTTGGTCAGCATTTCTTCTTTCAAATCACAGTACTGTAGCAAAAGACGTGAACAGAGAAGAATAAGGATTGAATGTAAAGACAAATGGGTATCAGACCTACCAGGATCCGCAAGCCCGCGTACATCTCGAATGCCTTGAAGCATGTCATCGAACTTTCCCTTCCGTGAAAGATCCAATCGCTTGTAGATGCTCGGGTTTAACGCTCCGTTCGCAGTGGACTTTTTTGCATTCTCCAGATCAACGGCATTAGCTGCTAGGATTTCGTCTTTGGCTCCTGAAAGTGCTTCGTGAATGGCATCTAAAGCGGCATTTCTCTCATCTACTGAGAGCACGGCCAGAGTCCTAGACGAGATTTTCGCCGCGCGAGCAGCTTGCTCGGGAGAAGCGTTCGTAAGAGACATGTTCTTTCTGATGTTGGTATGTTCTTTCGATGCTCTGCCAATGGAGTCATTCCTCCAAATTCTGACGTTCGGGAAGCTCCGCCCCACATTCCGCCGGACCCTGCCGAGCCGCTGCCGCCGCCAAGAGCAGCCTAGACCCTGTCAGCCACACCTATCCCAGCCTCTTATTTACAGCTTGTCAGCCATCTTCTAACCACCAACAATTGCCCACCCGACAGGCGTATGCCAGCGCAAACGGATGACGATGCACGCGTAGACGATAGAATAAGTATACAGCCTGCTTCTTTTTACCCTGTCTCCCAAACATCCTCGCCACAACAAACGTCTTTCTCTCACACATAACGTCTAACTGTCAACTGCCAGAGACTGAGTCGACATCAAACAGCTACAGCTAGCTATACCAAACCCGTCAGCCAGCCATGTTCACGCTGGGGAGCTTCCTCTCCATGAGGTCGCCTCTGCGACTGGCTGTCATCGCGGCACTCATCTTCGCATCACCATCGACCGCACAAACATACTCGACCTGCAACCCAACAACACAATCCAACTGCCCAGCAGATCCAGCTCTCGGCAAATCCCTCACAATCGACTTCACAAGCGGAGAATCCGACCAATTCACATCCACGAGCAATCCCACATATGGCTCCCAAGGAGCAGAATTCACCGTCTCCAAGGCGGGCGAAGCACCGACCATCACATCGAAATGGTACATCATGTTTGGAAAATACTCAATCACAACCAAGGCGGCGCCTGGGACGGGCATTGTCAGCTCCTCAGTGTTGCAATCGGATGACCTGGATGAGATTGATTGGGAGTGGCTAGGGGGAGCTATCAATGAAGTACAGTCGAACTACTTCGGAAAAGGACAGACGACCACATACGACAGAGCCGCCATCATCGCGGTGTCAAACACGCAAACCGACTGGCACACATACACCGTCGAATGGACAGATACCCAAATCGTCTGGTCAATCGACAGCAGCGTCGTCCGCGTCCTCAACGCCGCAGACGCTGATGACCAATACCCTCAAACGCCCATGCAGCTCAAAGTCGGATCCTGGGCTGGTGGTGATCCAAGCAACTCAGCCGGCACAATAGCATGGGCTGGTGGTGAAACCGACTACTCCGCCGGTCCATTCACCATGTACGTTTCCTCCATCTCCATCGTCGACTACTCCACCGGAACTTCCTACAGTTACGCCGATCAATCTGGAGACTGGGAAAGCATCGTGTCATCCGGTGGCAAAGTCAACGGCAACAGCGGAGGAAGTGTCACCGTCACCAACGCGCCGGCCATCACTTCCACTACCAGCGGGAATGATGCTTGGGACGGCACGCACGCGACCGACACGGCGACTGTGAGCTACACTACCCTGCCTGGTCTACCCTCTGGGTGGAGTATCAGCCCAGCGGGAAAGGTCGTTCCGTCGTCGGCGACCACTGTGAGTAAGCCTTTGTCGATTTTGCACAACACCTCCTCTGAACAGATTTACTGACTAGTTGTGAAATAGTTGCCAGCAACCCCATCAACTTCAGCTTTGCCCTCACGAGCCTCTGTCTCGTCGCCGGCGGCCTCTTGCACGGGCTCAGGATCTAAACTTGTTACAAAGTATGACCAGCAAGGCTTTTTGACCACTGCGACGGTTCCAGCGGGTGCATCTACAGGTTGGGATAATCAGGGGCTGCCGACCACTGTTTACCCTTCTGCCTGCACTGCAGCTCCCGCGGCTGGCAACATTGCCATTAAGCTTGCGGATAATGCAAAAATGGTTACTACGGGGAGCTATGCGGCGGATTCTTCTGCTACGCTTATTACCCAATCGGTGCATCAATCTGGTGCTGCGGGTGCGAGGCATGAGATGAGATGGTTTGGAGTGAGCTTTGCAGCTTTGAGCGCTTTAGCTTTTGGTTTCTTGGTTATGGCATAGCATAGCGGAGCAATGGGGCATTTTCAGGAAATGGGAATGGTGTATAGAGAATGCATTGGATGAGATTATGATGCAATGAATAGATTGTTAATAAGCAGAGTCTCGCGACGTCACAGAAGTACGGTGTGTACTGTATTTCTGAATGGAGGAGATTGAGGCTTTACCGAACCATCAAGTGTCCTCTCCAGTCTCAGAATGATCGTATGATTCACGAACAGCTGAGCAAGATATCGGCGACCGAACTCCTAGAACAGAAGCCTTAGCAGGACCCATAACTCCATTCATGTTTCAAGCAATGGGCTAGGACCGCTAGGTAGTAGCCACGCAATTGCCTAAAGTCCGAGCGCGGCGCCAAGACATTGCTCGTTCCTTCCAATCCTTTCGACTTCCCCATTTCTTTCTCCAGCTTCCTCCCACTTCTTCCAAATGACAGCCTCGCTTCTTCTCAATGTGCATTCCCCCGTCTCGTGGCAGCGCCACGAACTGGTCATGGAATGCTTCTGCCAAACATTAGTGAACAATCTTCTCACAGGTACGGAGTACATACGATCGCCTGTCTCGACCCTTCGAATGTCCGAACTTCGGATCCGAGCGATCTTATACTCCATACCATGCTAGTCATTGCTAGACTACGTACTACGACCACGGCCGCGTGTACTCCCTTGTAAACACTAACCTAGTACCGACGACATTGATATCATGTCTTAAAGGTAGAAAGTTCCTCAATAGTCTTTCTCGCTGTCTATCGTACGTTCTTTCTTGAGCATCTTTATACTCAAGATGCGTTCTCAAGAGTTGGTCCTCGGCCTCGCCGCAACGGCCAATGCCGCATCCCTAGCAAGCGTATGCACAAACTCCTACGCCAAGGCGGCTCTGCCACTGGATGCCCTGGATGGTGCTACGATTGATACCTCCTCTGTCACTGCTACGGCGACATACAATTACACCGTCACTGGCAACAACTTTTACCCAGACAGCACGTTCAACTACTGCAATGTTACGGTATGTTGCTTGAACACGATATTGCCTCTTAGCATCCCTGACCAACATCACAGTTCGCATACTCACACAATGGGAGAGATGACAGCGTTTTGGTTACATACTGGATGCCAGAACCATCAACATTCAAGAATCGGTTCCTCACGACTGGTGGTGGTGGTCTTGCCATCAACTCCGGCAGTGATTCTGTCGCTGGCGCGATCCAATATGGTGCCGTCGGTGGGTTGACAGATGGTGGTTTCGGTAGTTTTGACACCCAGTGGGATGCCGTCTTCTTGTTGGCCAACAACTCCGTGAACTGGGAATCCGTCTACATGTTTGGTTACCAAGGAATCTACGAGATGACCGTCTTGGGTAAAGCTTTCACATCGAACTTCTACAACACCAACAGCACCAGTTCCGGCACCACCAACAGCACGAAACTCTATACATATTACCAGGCTTGTTCCGAGGGAGGCCGCGAAGGCTTTTCCCAAGTCCAGCGATTCCCCGAAACTTACGATGGCGCCATTATTGGAGCTCCAGCTTTCCGATACAGCTTCCAGCAAGTCAACCATCTGACTGCCAATGTTCAGGAGCAGGCTCTTGGTTATGCTCCACCACCTTGTGAACTCACCAAGATTCTGAACGAAACACTTACCTTCTGCGACCCGCTGGATGGAAAGACTGACGGCGTAGTATCCCGCACGGATCTTTGCAAGTTGCAATTCGACCCCGACACCACAATCGGTCTTCCATACTACTGTGCTGCCACTACCGCAGCCGCCGGTGGTATGAGGCGTCGCCAGGAAGCAGCTGCCGCCACGCCAGAGCAAAATGGCACAGTTACCGCAGAGGCCGCAGCGTTTGTCAAAATCTACCTCGACGGTCTCAAGAACAGCAAAGGTCAACAAATCTACGTCCCATACCAACCTAGTGCGACCTTCACGGACCCTGCGACAACTTACAACACCGAGACTGGGAAATGGGAGATTGTCCCAAGTGGACTTGGAGCTGAATGGGTTGAGCGTTTCCTTTTGGAGCAAAACTCCAGCTCTATTCCCACCGATGACTTCTCAACCTTTACCGCTGAGACTCTGGCGGACTATATGCTTTATGGACTGCACAAGTATGCTGGTGTTCTGCAGACTACTTGGCCTGATCTCTCCCCTTGGCGCGATGCTGGTAACAAAGTCTTGCATTTCCACGGTAAGCATCCCATCCACCTCAAATGTTGAAGATCGAACAACAAGCTAATAGTATCAAATTTCAGGTGAATCCGACTTCAGCATTCCCACAGCCAGTTCCGTCCGCTACTGGGACTCCGTCCGCGAATTCCTATACCCCGAAATGACCTACAATGCTTCGGCCGCTGCTCTCGGTGATTTCTACAAGTTCTATTCCATTCCTGGTGCTACGCACTGTTCTGCCAATGCTCTGGAACCCAATGGTCCTTTTCCGCAAACTAATTTGGCGGTTATGATTCAGTGGGTTGAGCAGGGGATTGCGCCTACGACGCTTAATGCTACGGTTCTTGCTGGAGAGTATATTGGGGAGAATCGGCAGGTTTGTGAGTGGCCGTTGAGACCTATTTGGCCGAGTGAGAATGCTAGTATGGAGTGTGTTTATGATCAGACGAGTTTGGATACTTGGAGTTATGATCTTAACTTTACGCAGTTTAAGATCTACTGATTGGATGAGAGATAGTATGGTATGAGAACAAAATCCTCGAACAGAATGGGAAGATCGTTCTGAAGATATTCAAATACAGCGTCTCGATGCATGGAAAGAGGATCCGCCGCTATTTGAGTACCCTTGTCTTTCGCGACTCTGAAGCTGACGTGCGTCGATTCAAGTGAACCGAGCGCCACCGGTCCATTCCAAAACAAGAATCCTTCGGGTAAGCTCCATTCACACATCTACAGCCTCTTTGCGCGTGGGAGTGGAACCTAGACTGCCTCGAAGGATGCTGGTCATTTGGCTCCGCGTTCCTATCGGATGCGCAGAGAGGCTGTGCATCTTTTTTCATAACACATGACTCGCAGGGCGAAGTGCAGGACTTCACACAGTTCGCGAAGCGACTCAAGGATCATACAAGCGAATACCAGTCAAATCGAACCAGCGGCTCAGCCCTTCGGCGCGTATCGCCTTGATCCACCCTGCTATACTACTTGACGATCAATCACCGCTCTCCAGTCATCTGCAAAGTTCAAGAATTTATATACCTGGCCACCCACCCACGCTGTAAGCACTCTTCCGTATTTTGGTCGGCTGCCCACCTCATACTGTGATCTCGCAAAGTATGAGGCATGAGCGCGGTACCCAGCATGAACAGCAGTTCCCACAACAACTTCACCTTTTCCGGCCAAGAAGCGAAAGATGACGCTCGACAGCACAATGGCAACGTTTACAGTGTGTATTCACAACGACCATACTCCAAGCAGCTGTTAACTTGATAAAGTATCACATTACAACACCCACACGTTCCAACCTTCAGACAGCACCTTCAATGCGGACGAGCTCAACCACGAACTCATCTTGGCAGCGGGCAACAATCGCATTCGAAGACTTGAGTATCTTCTGAATCGCGGGGCGAGCTTTGATCACAGAGATCAACATGGCCTTACAGCTCTTCACCATGCTACACTAAGTGGATGCGAAGACATCGTTACGATTCTCCTCGACAAGGGTGCAGATATTGATGCTCAAAGTCATTTATATGGGTCACCTCTTTGCCTGGCGATCATCAAGAATCGTGTCAACATTGCAAATATTCTCTTCGAACATGACACTTCCACCACGAGCACGACAGAAGGAATTGTCACTGCGTTGCACTGTGCAAGCTTGACGGGAGACCACGAAACTGCTGCAATGCTTCTGCAGCGCGGAGCCCCAGCGAGTCGGATTGCATGCACCGTGTGGGGGCGCTTCGAACTTCTGAGATCAAGTGGCTTACTTGGACCTACAGGTATCGGGCCTGCCGTCCATCTGTCGTGTTCACCCTTATCTCTGGCAGTTATAAAAGGCCATCTCGAAGTAACGAAACTGCTACTAGCCAGTGGAGCCCGGGTGGATGAGGAGTGCGAATGGTCTGGAGTGCAACCAGAGTCTCGAAAACGAAGCACTTGGCCGTGCAAAGCGACATGCCTGATCATCGCCGCCAAGAATGGTCACTACAAGATTCTCAAAGCTCTGCTGGAGTACAAACCCGACATCAACGCGCTTGACACATCAGGAAGGAGCGCTTTGGTTGTTGCGGCCGAACGTGGGCATGAGAAGTGTGTAAATCGCCTCTTGAATGCACATGCCACCAACGAGGCACAACTGCGAGGCGCTGCTCTCCGTGCTGCTGGCATCAATGGATATCTGGGCTGCTTTCGAGCCTTATGTGCCACTGGAATTAACCTTGAACGGACAGATGAGAACGGCCACTCACCTCTTTGGCTCGCTGCCAGCAGTGGAGATGTCGGATTAGCAGAAGCCCTTGTCGAGTACGGGGCTCATGTTGACGGTCGTAATATGAATGGATCTCCGCTATCCATTTCGATACAGCGAGGGCACTTCCATTTGATGAAATTCTTAATCAGCAAGGGTGCTAATGTTGCTGCACAGCACGAAGGCCAGACACCCTTTACCCTTGCGCTTGGTTTTGTCATATCAGATGTGAGCCAGTCTATGCTGGAGGTTTTGCTTCGCTCCGACTCACTAGGCTCTGAGAGCGATGTTCAGAAGGTCTTGGCTCCACTCAAAGATCATAGGAGATCGTCCCACCCGCGTGACGAGATGGCTGCTGTCATTGTGGAAGCTGCCGCCCAGGGGATTGATGACAGTGCGCTGCAGTTGCTTCAAAGACTTGGTGTAGACCTGAATGCACTCTTCTCCGACAAGCAGACAGCGCTACACCATGCTGTCCATGATCGTCAGATCACCAATGTCAGAATGTTGCTGGAAACCGGCGCAAAGGTAGATGTACAGGACGAGACGGGTTGCACTCCTCTCATGATCGCTGTACAGAACTCATGTCTTCCGACTGTTGAGCTTATGATGTATCACGATGCGAATCCCAATATCGAGGCCAATTGCGGAAAGGACGCCATAGATCTGGCCTTGGAGTGCGAAGGTAATGATATTCTGGATGCAGTACTCTACGACAAGATCGGTACTCCTTGGAACATTGATCAAGCTCTAGCGTCCTACGACGTGGACAAAATCAGCTTGATCATGCGGCGCACTAGAGGCAGTTTCGCTAAACATGCGTGGGATTGGGCTCTCAAAAACACAAAACACAACACAATATGTGCACTCATCAACACGTTGCTTAATCACAAAGCTTCGATCGAGGCAACAGATCAGGGAGGCAGGACCATGCTGTATTGTGCCGTTCACTCGGGCAACATAGCTCTGGTTCAGCTTTTGGTTAACAGAGGAGCAAACCTCGAGCGTGAGTTGCACGTCAGCTGGATTATCGCGCCATTGCTTCATGGCAAGGACTTTCGCGGAACGGTTCTGAGATGTGCGGTATTTCTGTATGACATCTCTATGGTTCGAATTCTTTTGCGAAACGGTGCAAAGATGGATAATCACTTTGGTGAGATTTCGGAAACGATTTTGCACACGGTACTAAGGCATCGGGATAGTCACGGAAAGCTGCTCGCCTTGATGCTGGACTACAACCCACCCCTTCACCAAACAGACGGTCTTAGCCGCACACCGCTAAAATTAGCCATCGAGCAAAGGAATCTAGACGCTGTGGCATTGCTAGTAAAAGCTGGCGCCAATATCGATGACAAGCCCGTTCGAGCAGCTATCAAAGTTCTCCACCCTGAAATCGTTGGACTTCTTCTGCGTCCGCATGTGCGAGCTGGCAATCTGAAAAACCTGATAGTCACAACAATCAAGCAACATGGACTTCCAGGCCTGGGCTCTGTCATCAAAGTCATTCTTGCTAGCGACTCAATACTGGAAGATGTGGACGTGAACATGGTTTCTAGTGATAGACAAACTGCTTTGCATCATATAATTTCTGCGCCTGATTCAGAAATCAAAATTTGCCTGCCCCTCTTAATCAAAGCAGGGGCAGACATTAAGGCACGAAATTTGGAAGGCTTGAGGCCTATACATCTCGCTGCTAGTAGCGGCAAGACAGAGATGGTAAATCTGTTGGTAGAGCTTGGAGCCGATATGCCAGAAACCACTACTCCTGGCAATCGGAGAACATCACGAGGAGATCGCCAGGCTACTATGGAAAACAGAAAATGATCAGCAGGACCAGGTACGAGAGCAGGAAGCGGAAGACTAGGAGGGCAGGAAATTAGAAGCGGGAAGAAGAAGTTGCCGAAACAGAAGTCGGAAGAGATAGTGGCAAGTGAGAAGGGAATGAAGACGGAGAAGTCCAGAATTGCCCTGCCAGATTCCATGAAATGGGAGAAAAAAGACCGCTTTCCAAAGACGTAGTGGACCCAGATGTGAACAAAGACGAGGTCAAGGAGATTGTCACGAAGTGGTAAGCGAGTATTGCAGAGACCGAGGGGGGAAATTTGAAACGAAAGAGAAAACAAATACGTTCCTCGTCTGAGCTTCACAATCTATTCCAACAATATAACACTCAAATCCTCTGAAATATTGCTCTTCTTGTGCTTCCTTTCCAATGACATTCCCCTGAAATGTGCGTCAAAACGCTTACTAAATTCCATATCATGCTCACAGGACAACACAGCGTTACCCAACGGGTCCCAGCATGGGCCATAGAAGTTGTATGGCGAGCCCATCAAACACTTCCACATTCTGACATAAAGCATCGCATGCAAGTGACACCCCTGAGACATCTTGCACGGCCACTGTTTTGTCAAACTTGAGATAAAAGAAAAATGGCTGGAGTTGAGCTTCGCTCAAGGTTAAATAAACCTATGAGTACGTGAGCAAAGTGCTTGGAAGGGAGGCAGCCCCTGAGCAAGGGTTGCGACTCCTGAACAGCAGCCCCGGCGATGGTGAGCCAAACGTGAAGATGCAGGAGACGAGAATGAAACGTACAAGAAAACAGAGTCGCAAATGGTGCCATAGTCTGTTGAAATAGTATACCGTGCGTTCTAGATACGTCCTTTATTTTGTTTCAATTGTTAGAAAACTGCGGACACTATCTAGCAAACGACTCTCAGAGGATATAGTTCTTTCACGGAGTCTCTCACAGATAAGTTCAGCATCATACACATTTGATTAGCACTAACTGTTCACATCACAGTCGACCAAACTCTCGTATGAGCTTCACATTGCTTACCTCCTCGGAGACTCGACCCCTTTTATACAGCTCTTTGATGTAATATATTCACATTCCTAAGGGGTCGGCTTCGCTTCATTGCCCCTGAGCACGGGATACGGCTCCTAGACAGCAGCCTTACTTAGCACCTTTTCAGCTGCTACATGCAACCTCGAATTAACTCGATGCGGGAGCTTCTGTCCTATGAAGATGAGTTACTTTTCGCACGTCATCGAGTTCCTTGCAAAACTCCGGTCTTCTGCCAAGCTTCGCCTTCTCTACATCATCTTCCCTCCATCATATCCAATACACTATACCATCAACCGCCACCATGGAGAAGGACTCTGATCTTCAACACGCTACTCACACCACCGCAATGGCAATATCGTCTCTCGACCACGGTCTCGCGGTAGACGAGTCCAACAACAAAGACTCGGCCAACAAAGAGCCAAAGTCGCTCACACAAGCCATTCACGCTCTTCCACTCGAGCTCTTCGACGAGATCCGCGACCTCGTCTTCACCGCTCCGGACGGCGTCCACGATATCAGAGGCCAACTCGAGCCATCTGCTACCACATCATCAGCTGCCAGTCAAGGAGACATTACCGCGCGCATGAAAGCCATCAAAGCTCACCGCGAAGCCCTCAACTGCCTTCAAGTATCCCGCACCACGCGCACCCACTTCGCAAGAGAGTACTACGGCTGTGGGGCCCGCTTTATCATCCACAGTCAAGTCTCAGCCACGGAGAAAGACATCAGAGTCCTCGGAGACGACGTGATCCTTAGCCGTGAACACCAAGTGACGCCAGGCTTCGACACACTTTGCACATGGTACGAGTCTCTATCTACAGAGCACCGAGCACTGATAGGCAGAGGTCATGTCTTGCTTCTGCTGCCTCGAGTTTGGAGCAAGACACAGGCTAGTACGAGCTTCTACTGGTTCTCGCGTATCAGTCGCGATGTGGCAGACAGCCAGCGGGAATGTGTCCGCGGTGCATTCAGCAAGCTTTCTATGAGGCTTCAGGATGATGAGTTGCCTGCTGTGTGGCTGGATTAGTAGTGGCTAGATGGGCAACGGGCACAAGGTTCTGGTGGGAGTTGGCGGAGCTATTGGGGTGAGAATTTTGCATTGAGGGAACTGAATCTCTCCCTCTGAATGACCACTGACCATGTCGGTTCTGAGAGGTTTGATGAAGCCAAAGACACCGTCATCGACGAGAGAGCGTGACTTCAATTTGGTTTCAATTCTACGAAGGAAGTCCTGAATAAAAATGCATGCATGGGTTGAAGTCTTTGGAAACCAACTTCATGCTCAGAGTAAAGAAACATCTCTTTAGCACACAGAATCTAGGAAGGTCTATAAGACCCGTTTCTTGAAGATGTCTTGTAAGAACGGAATTACGCCAAATATGAGCAAGTTGTCTTCGATGAAGCTAGCCGGTTTTGAAAAAGGGGCTAGCTCCCTTTCTTAATTATTAGTGATTCGGGGACACGAACTGCCTTATTCGAGGCCACAGCAATGTCCGCCGTTGATGCACTCTCTATAAGTTGATTGATAAGTTGATTGACCTCTCGCACATCAAATGTCCGATGACAGAGAATGGCATATCGATCGATCGATCTAGTCTCTCTATTGTTTAACAAACGGCCACACTGATGTAGACGCTTTTGAGGGTTCGAAAAGCAATAAAGGTCTCGAGAGACCACTATCTAGGAGCTGTAGCCCTAGACGACGAGGGGATCTCTGGATTCAATGATCGTCTTGACAGCTACATTAATTCCATTGCCAAGTGACCGTCATACCACAGCGGTATCCCTAAACCCCCCCGAGCTATCCAAGGCCAGAATAGCTTTCGAATGGGCACGGCGATGTTAGTATAATCTTCCTACTCCGCCTCGTCAATGTCTCTCTCGTGAGATGGGCAGAAGCAAAGTGGGATGGATGCTTAGTGCTCGCGAGAAAGTCTCCCTTGCGATCCAGGAATGAGCTATCTTGGTCTCTTTCTTCCTCGACGAGTGGCTTTGCTCATTGGAAGGTATCTCATTGTTCTGAAGAGATACGCGGGACGGAGAGCGATACTAAGAGCCAAAAGTGCTTTGATGCTGTTCTGAGTCATTCTCTGATCGCTATGCTAGCTTACGACTGAGTATCGAAGCAGATTGCATAGCATATAGAGCCAAAAGACCGAAACGGAAGACTGTACACTTTCAATCCTCCCCTGAATAGTTATGAACATGTGCATAGTTTGCAGCTCCAATGACACACGAAAACAGCTCTCGTTATGCTCGAAAAAAGTTTCGAAGTAAAGATAAATGAGAGGGCGTCCCACATGCAAATGATCCCTCCAGTAGCTAGCGAGCGGCTGAACTAGCTCACAGGAAACCAGCTGTTTCAAAGACAGTTGCTGCGTCGAGATAGCACATCGAGCAATTTTTTGGCCTTTTGTCATTGTTTGAAACAAATGTATATAGACGACTTTATGCTCGAGCAGATTTCGAGCTTTTCCTTTCCGCCTATCGCAATGATCTAGTTTGTCGTCCCTAAGGTTCAGTTTATTTGCCTCATAGATCTACAATTCGAAGCACGTCGAGGCTAGGAATGTATTGCTTTACTAGAAATGTGTCATCTACTAGGAAACTCGCTCGACATAGACGTTACGACTTTGCTAAAGGCTACGCTGATAGTCTAGAGCCTCAAGCACAGCCGATAGTCTAGACATATTTCTCTTAGATCTTCAAAAAGAGCACGTTGGCGAAGTCGACGAGAGCGAATGTAAGTCTTAAGGGACTAAAAGGATTAAGAGTTTAATCGTTGCCACAAACAATGAGCTACATGTAGCTACGCATTATTTCGACATCAAGCTAATCTGGGCAATGAGCTTCTCCGTGATCTAGACACCATTGCTAGACAACCTCAAGACTGACATACTTTCCGTCAGAGATGTGCCTAAAGTACACCACAAAGCGCACTTCGGTTTCGTCTCGTATTTGTGGTTTTGGAAAAGGGACTCGCTCTGTCTCCTAGCCATCGGCATTTCGAGCACACGAAAAACGTCTTTATGCTACAAAGAAGGTTGAGGTTACATAGGAGGTATGTACTTCCACAAATACTCGACGTCAAGATGTTGATCCATGTCACTCGAAAATTGTTCCGCTGGCGGAGGAATTCGCTGTATCGATGAGTAGACATGACAATCAAGTCAATTTACTTGCACTACCAGACAATACCCACTGAAGGTATGGCATTCACATCTAAGCATAACTCGGCGAAGCTTTACCACAGAGACATCTCACAGCTACCCTCGACACACACTCCATGTATCATCCCATCCACCAATTCATCCAGCTCGACCACCTGAACAAAATCTCACCCTAGCATCCTCTTTCTTACACCTCCCACATTTCTTTAGCCAACATCGCTGACACTCATAAGCAAACCCTAACCTCTTTCGACAACCCACACACTTACACCACCCTTCCATCCTCCGCCACTTCTTATGCGAGCAGGTATCATAGTATCGCATACAAGCCCGCAAGAGCCGGCTGAAAACAGAAAGAATCAGTCAAAGACGATTCCTTCTACACCGATTGCAAGCCTGCAAACTACACTGCCGACACTCAAAGATGTACTCTTTCAGAACGTGCCGACACTGCTCGCATTGATGCCGACCCTTTCTGTAGCGCCACTTGTCGTGAGTACAAGCATGATGGGTTCGAAGGTGTTCCACCGCCTCGGCGATCCGATCGTTGCGCTCAACATCCGCTCGAGTTGGAGGATCTGCGGTGACGGGAGCTAGGGGAGGGGCGGGTCGGGCAGCTGGCTGAGCTGGGCGAGCCTCGCGCTCTAAGACTGGTTCTGGGGTTACGGTAGAGGGTAATGGAGCTTGTAGAGCCCACCCATCGTCTTCCCATTCCGAGTGGTCGGTGAAGTCGGCCTCGTAGGATGATGGTGGGTCGGCAATCTGTACACTGACTGAGCTCCGACGGCGTCTGGTTGTTGGCATGACTGCTGCACTCGGGCGGCGGCGTGGAGTACGACGTGGTCGAAGGGTTGCGGGCTGCGCATGCTCTACACGCTGAGGCTGGAACAAACGTCGATTCGGGTTGCGGTCAACGAGCTGGGTGGCTCGCTGCAGCAGGCGAGGCTCATCCCACTGTCTAATGAAATTTGTAATCGTCAGTAAGTCTCTCGAACTTATGGGACAATATCGATGGCAAATACGTACTCGCAAGGACAAGTCTTCCATCGCTCTCCGCACGTGTAGCAGAACTCGGCACCACAACGGCAACTGTGCTCTGTGTCAGTGTGGCTTCACTCTCCGATTTGATTGATACTCACGATATATGGTTGCAGCCCTGCTCAAGCTCCACCATGGCTGCGCATTGTTGGCAGCGCTGCCACTGATGGGTGTCTGCAGTGTCGATGAGCTGCTGCAAGGCCTCATCTTCAGGGCAGTCGCCAGTGTGAGAGGGACTCTTGCACATCTTGCAGGTTGTCTTCATGCATTCCGGGCAAGTGGCGATGTCACCATTGATAGACTCCTCGGGTATGAAAGTCGCACAAGTGGGCTCATGGCAGTAGGTGCGATTCTTGGTGCTGAGCTCCTCGTATTTTGTCTCGAACTCTGTGGCCAACTTATGAGAGATGAAAGGCCGAACCCATTCCAGGGTGATCTCTTGTTTATCGCAGCGTGGTGGGAAGAGAGATTCGTCTTTCATGGATACCGTGAACAAAGTCTCGATGCAGCCTCGGCAGTACTCATGATCGCAGGGAACACGAATGACTTCGAAGAAATCTTTCTCCTCGCCGCAGGCAATGCAAGTTCTCAAGGGACGCTTGTTGTTTGACTTGCGGCCAGCAGCCCAAGCAGAAGATTCGGCAATGGTGCCATCAGAGTCGTAAGTGATAGCCTCTTCCTCCTCGTCGGGCGTCGGCTCTTCCGGTGTTTTCATGTAGATGGCAGCCATCTTCTCCAGCATCTCTGGGTCCTCCCAAGGATTCTTGCGGTCCTTCTTCTGCATCTTCTTGGGGCGCTTCGGGTCCCGAGGTGCCGGTCCTGCAGCCTCGTTGGCCTGATTATGGCGTCTGGCGTCCAACTGCATGGCCATCTCACGGTCTCTTGCCGCCTGCTGTTCTTCGGCGAATGCCTCGGCGATGAGAGCTCCGTCCGCGAGTATGGCCATAGTGACGCTCTGGGCCATGGTACGGTCTTGGAGGTAGGCATTGCATTGAGTGAGATCTTCCACATACATTTGCATTGCGAGTTGGGCGTCGGTGACGGTGCCCTCGCGCTGTTTGCCTTTTGAATTTCCAGCGAGATCTTCAGAGTCTTGAAGCTGCATTTCGACAATGGTCTGCAGCGTGAGCGGATCCATGTCCACGAATGGACCATCCCAAGCCATGGTCGCCATCCTGAGGTCCAGCAGATCGTTTGCGTTGTTGTGGAAAGTGAGGTGATGTGAAAGACGTGAACGCGTCCAAAGATGTCCAAAGTGAAGGTGTTGTCTCGCCCGACTGCTCCTTCTCCGTTTGTGCTCTGGCTAGCTAATACCCACAGAGCGTAGCACAGAATTGTGGTACCTTGCAGCATCACTTTAGCCGCCATTGACCCCTACCCCTTATCCCAGACTCTTGCATCTACGGCCAATAGATTCCCGTGCTAAGGCCGGCGGAAGCGTCGGAGCGGCACTCTTATGCTTGTTCCTTGCATTGACACCTGGTATCTGACCATCCTCGCATGAGATTTAACAATGGTCAACGGGATATATCCAGACTGCCAGCATCTGTGCCAACTGCTATGCTCAAAGACATGCAGGGAGTGACTGAACTCAGCAAACCAAATTGTTTCTGTCCAGATAGCGAATTGAGTGATGGAGTTATGGATGTGCTGTTGTCAAGAAATCGACCTGTCACTTTCTGTCAAATCAGTTGCACAACGTTTCACCGAAGTGGAGAAGTGGTGTTTACGTCTCGATCGTCCTCCCAACTTCCGTGTGCCGTCGGCAAACGCTTGCGATCAATTGTGAACGGTTCGGTCTTTTGCAGTCTGCTGAACTCTGAAGAGAAGTCAGTCAAATTCTCGCGGAAAGGTATAAGGGCAACCCCCCAAGAGTAGCACCTCCATCTATATATCTGGCATCAGTAGGACCCCTTCAACCCCTCCGGCGAGAGGAAGATAGTACTAAGTTTATAAGATATTTACATTGGGTACCTGCTTCGCAATTTCTGGCTTCGGGTCGCACTACACTTCATTCCAGAAAAGGTCTTCGGTTCTGTGAATGTATGGAAATCAACACAGCCGATATCAAATATCAAACCTCACAGTCTTCCGCCTACTCCGCCCCGAGCTCCTCCTCTCACCAGTCTCTCCACTAGCAGTCTCAACAGCAGACTCTCCAAACCCCTCAAGTCGCTCAGAGTCTATCTCAAACTGTCCGTCCGCTACCCCTCCAGCCCTTCCTCTCCGAGTTTTCCTCGCCCTCATCGATCTCCTCCTACCCTTCCCTCCACCCACTTCACTCCTCGCAATCTCCTCAGCTTGCTCTCCAAATCCCTCAACCTCCTCAACAACCCCTCCACTCAGCTCCTTCATAGCAGAACCTCCCTTCAACCTCCCCGACCGCCTAACAGCTTTCGGAAGACCTACTTTCTCACCTATATTATCCCCAACCAGCTCTCCAGACTCGTGGTGTTGCTCAGGGTTCTCTCCGCCACAACCTCCTCCTCCACCCCTCTCCAAGCTCCTCTCCCGCCTAAAAGTCCGACTCCCACCCCCACTCTCCCCCTCCCCCTCCAAAACCTCTTCTTCAAGAAACTCAACAAATTTCGCAGTCCCAGCATCAGGGACCCTCATCTTCCTAGTTCTCAAAGACCTCTTCACAACCCGACTTGTCTCCGCTTGACCAGCTACGTTCTATTCAGCTGTTTGCGCGGATTCTTCGGGCTGTTCGGCGGCGTTCTCAAGCACCTCAAATTGCTTCGCGGGTTGCTCTTCTTCTTGACGCATCATATATTCTTGAGGAGCGGGTTGCTGAGTAGCTGTAGAAGTAGTCATTGGCTGTTGGTTTGGTTGAGGTTCTAATTCAGGAGGCATTCGAGAGTCGTTGGGTTCTATCCCTGCATTGGGAACTTGCTCTTCATTCGAATTTCCAGCACGATGAGCCTCGGTGCCGTGCATGTCTGGTGGGCTCGCGGGTTGTTGGACGGGTTGGTCAGCTTGTTCCTCTGGGTGCTCCATGGTTTCTTCAAGCGGGTGCACAGCTCCAGTAGTAGTCCGTAGCTCTCCATCCAATTCCTCCTCCACCCCACCCATCCTCGACTCACTCATCTCCGTCCTGCCATTACCATTCCGCTCACGACCCTTGTCTTCCTCAGCACCACCCTCAAAACCCTCCACCTCCATAGCCTCCACCCCCCTTTCCCTCGCCCTCCTCTCCCGAAAAGAATTCTCATACTCCCTCCTCGGCTGCGGCTGCAAATACCCCAACTCCCCATCATACAGTGGCTCAGGTCCCTGTCTCCTAGGATCATACTTCTCCCGAAACAACACCGTAGCCTCATCCCTCCTCAAACTCTCATAAGCCCTCTGTTCCTCCTCCGCATTCCCCACCCCAGCAGAATCATCCCCCGGCACAAACATCCCCGTATCAACCACCCGTTCCTCCCCCTCCTGTTCCCCAAACAATATCCCCAACCTCCCCTCAATTTCTCCCCTGCCTTTCCGTCCAGCATTATTGCCTCTGCGCGGAAGAATCCCTCTCGGACGATGTCTTCGTCGATATTTAGTCCCGGGATTCTCGAGAGCGTTATTCCGATCATCGTCTTCGGCTTTGCGTTTGATAGATTCCCAATTTTCGGGAAGAGTGTATTGTTTGATCGCGATGATGGGGACTTGATCATCTTCTCCCTTTTGGGCTTTTATCGCGGATAGACGTTCTAGGAACGAGGCCTGGGATTTCGAAGTTGTGGTTTTGAGTTGAGCGCGGGGGATGCGTAGGGGTCCTGTGTTGAGAACCATGGACTCTGTGTCGTCATCTTCTAGTGTTGTGGGTGAGTGGGATTTTCCTGCTTTGCGAGATGTGGAAGGGATGGGATTGCGGGCGAGGAGTTGGATTGGTTTGCCGATTAATCTCGCGCGCGTGATGCCCAAAATATCGAGGACTGTGCCTTTTCGTAGCGGATGTGGAGTTTGGCCTGCTTGAGCGATGTGGAATTGCGTTCCGAGATCTGTGGTCCAGTAGCAGGAAAATAGAGATTGGTCGAATTTGATGAGGGGATTTGGGGTGTGGAGGTCTAGGATTTGGAGTTTTGGGACATGTTCTTCTTCTTCTTCTGAGGAGGAGGAAGATGGATCTTCTGATGAGCGGTCATTCTCGGGAACACGTCTGGCTGCGGAGAGTTGTTTGGAGGATTGTGCGGATTGGGAAGGAGGGGGGAGCGCTACTAGGGCGTCTGGGACGTGGGTGGTGAGGTCGAGGGTGAAGTAGAGGGACTCGGTCTCGGTGGTCGAGTACTCGTATTCCCATTCGTCAGAGTCCATGGACATTTGATGTTTTGGCAGAGGATGTGATGTGATGGATGTTGATTGTGTTTCTTGTTTCAGATGCTCGTGTTGGAAGAAATGAAATGGCCAATGGTGGATGAACGTGTCAGATCAAGTTCGTTCACTGGCTTTTGCATGCGCGCATATCAGGTCATATCGCTTCGAGTCCTCAGGCTTCAAAGATGTGATTGTTGTGCATATGCAACCAACACATGTAGATTGATGTGTCGTTGTGGTGCAGATTGTTGAAAGTTGGTGATATTCAGACGTGTCGTTGTTGCACGTTCTCGTTCCGTGAAATCGGCTCCCGGCATTCTGGAAGACGGATCATCCCGGCCCGAAGATCGCCCTTTACAGACTTTAAATTGGTCAGCGGTGAATGATGGAATCATGGATTGTGAAGGCAGGACATGCACAGGTCGCTTGATTTATCATTCGTCGGTGGCAGTGAGGGCGAAGGTATGATTTGATTGATGTGATGGTCGTCCAGCTGCCACATGCACCAATTGTGCTTTGATTTGAAACAACACCCTTTCTCTTGCGAAGTCAATAGGCTTTGTGGCGCCAGATCTCTCGTCAACGGCGACCGTTGGCCGAATGCTTGATCACCGGATGATATCAGAGCAGGGTTGTCGATACTCAAGTGATACAGTGATACTCCGTACATCCTGCCAGTGGACACCATCGTGTTCTCCTCCTCTCCTCGGTACATATTCATAATCATTCATAAACAACAACACATCCTTTGCTCGCACCGGTAACACAAAGAGCCGAGCTTAGGGACCGATAAAACCCACTACCTTAATCGCTGGGCTTGGCTTAGTCGTGCATGCGCAGATCAGCCGTCGTACCACTCAGCGGGCGCGCTCAGGTCATCAGGCCGCTTTGTAAACTCCGTCCACTTCCGCCCTGGACTCGACGACGTCTCTTCCGTCCTTTCCCACCGCATCTCTTTTCCTCTCGGTGCTCCTTCCCTCTCGGATAGTGTGGCTTCACTTCCTGCCCTCGAGCTCGCTGGCCTGACGCATTGAACACGACTCCGGCGGTCAGGTACCGCTCCCCTTCCGATCCCGCCTCGATCCGCCTACATCATCCCACTACGACTACTCTTACCTCACATCGCATATCTCTCCGTGTGCACTATACGATCGGATAGTGCATTCACAACCCACGACATTTCCATCTCCACGCGCATTCGATCCAATGCATGCTTCTTCAACACCCGCATGATCCCGATCCCGATGAGCAAACAAGTCGGTTGTTATAGACCCGCTTCAGCCCTACAGTAAAGATACAACACATCCCATCCCTGCAGCACAACAACAACAACAACACCACCGCATCTCTCCAGGACATGAAGCGGCCTTCAGGTCGAAGATGCTTCTTCGCATTCACCTTCATCGCCATTGCCTACATCCTACTCAGCTTGATCGGCGTGCAGATCAGCAAAAGCGAGAGTGACGGCCAACTCACCAACAACACCGAATGGATCAAGACGGGAAAGTCGTGGCTGGATCGGCAGGCGTGTCGATGGTTGGGCCTGTGCGGGACCATGCACATGATCTATTCCAGTCGCTGGACATGGCCGCATGTGGAAAAGGACATGCCCGGGATGCATGGCGATAGCAGCGACTACTGGTTTTCGGATGAAGAGGATCCAGCATCGTGGAGTAAAGAGGAGATCAAGTCCCGCAAGATCCCCCAATACGTCCTGGACCACGCTCCCTATGTCCATTTATTTTCCGGCGAGCAATTCTGGCCCTGTGATATCGCCGAACATCTCCTGCACACCACGCCACATCTCAATTACACCAAAATTACCGACCTGGATAATGAGACTAATCTTACCAATCTCAATGAATTGAACAACTACAAGGGAGGAGACCACAGCAGATTCATCTACCTCCAATCCCAAGACAACGTCGAGGAACGTCCCAAATGGCTCGTCGGATCAGACGGAATCCCCAAACTTCCCGCCAAAAACGACGGCGATCTCGATCTAGACTACCCATGGCCAGACCCAGATGAAGATCTCCAAGATATCGACCTCGAAGCCGCAAAACAACAAGCCCTAAAAGCCCACTTCGCCAAAACCCAAGGAGAAATCCCCGCAGAAATCCTCCCCACAGACCGCACACCCAGTCTTGACGGGAGATGCGGCGGCAACAGCGCCCAAACGTGCAAAGACAGCGCTTTCGGCCAATGCTGTTCCATCTACGGCTGGTGCGGTTCCTCCGCCTCATTCTGCGACGAAACCTGCGATCCTCTCGCAGGAACATGCTATGATCCCCTCCATCCCCCCCGCGGACCCCATCCAGATCTTCGTAGACGCTCAGACTTCCGCTCCGATATCCACAAACCCCAACCCGGCGGCAAATCCTCCGCTCCCGCTCTCCTGATCGTAGTCCATAAACCCGGCGGCATAGTCGATGCCTTCTGGTTCTTTTTCTATTCTTTCAATCTCGGCCAAACAGTCCTGAATATCCGCTTCGGAAACCATGTTGGTGATTGGGAACATACGGCGATACGATTCCGAAATGGGAAACCCCAGCAGGTATTTCTGAGTGAGCATAATTTTGGGAATGCGTATACTTGGTCTGCTGTGGAGAAATATTTACCTGCGAATGATAAGAGTGGGACTATGATTGGGAGTTGGTCGAATTCTAGTGCGGCGGAATATGCCAAACGTCCCGTAGTTTATTCTGCGCTGGGGAGTCATGCTATGTATGGAACTCCGGGGTTACATCCTTATATTCTTCCGCTGGGTTTACTGCATGATGAGACGGATCGTGGACCGCTTTGGGATCCGGCGCAGAATTTTAAGGGGTTTGTCTATGATCCGAAGGATAAGGTTGTGAAAGCTGCGACTACGAACCCCCAAGCGCCGATTGGATGGTTTGGGTTTGCGGGACATTGGGGGGATAAGTTTTATGAATTGGGGGATCCGAGACAGTATCGGTTTGTGGGGCAGTATCATTATGTTAATGGACCTTCTGGGCCGAGGTTTAAGAATTTGGGGAGGGGGAGTGTTTGTCAGA